>JAJHUR010090552.1:826-21239 GCA_027495735.1 Lutjanus campechanus | reverse complement strand
GAGACAGGGTCTGGACTGCAGGCAGGTCAGTTTAGTACCTGAACTCTTTTACTACGAAGACACACTGTTGGAACATGTGCACAATGTGTCTTGGCATCGTCTCACTGAAATAAACAGGGACGTCTCTGAAAAAGACGTCGTCTGAATGGGAGCATATGTTGCTCCAAAACCTGTTATGTATCTTTCAGCATTAATGGAGCCTTCACAGATGTGACAGTTACCCATGATGCCATTGGCACTAACACACCCCCATACCATCACAGATGCTGTCTTTTGAAGTTAGTGCTGGTAACAATCTGGACGGTCCTTTTCCTCTTTAGCCAGGAGGACCCGACGTCCTTGATTTGTGAAAACAATCTGAAATGTGGACTCGTCAGACCACAGCACACTTTTCCACGTCAGTCCATCTCAGATGCAGTGACAAACTGTGTTTACTGACAGTGGTTTATGAAAGTGTTCCTGAGCTCATGTAGTACTGCAGTATATGCATGTATGTTTTTAATGCAGTGCTGTCTGAAGGGTCAAAGGTAACAGACATTCAGTGTTGGTTTTCAGCCTTGCCCCTTATGTGCAGAAATTTTGTCCTGCAGTTTTGTGTTGAGAAACATTGTTCTTAAACTGTTGGACTATTTAATTGCCATCTGTTACACTGACTGGGTACCTACAAATTAACCAACAGATTCTGTCCATTCAGTGATATAAAGGCAGGCGCTGGTTGAAAGCAATCCAACACAACACAAACCAACTCTGCTTGTCAGTAATTTGATAAGTTCATATAAGTTATTTTCACTTGTCGACCATATAATGGAAAAATCAATCTACAGTAATTGGCCTCCCTCTGTGGAAAGTGTGTGTCTCTTCCCTGCTCTGATTCAAACTATTCTTAGAGGCGAAGGTTTCCCTAAAACACGCCTCTGAAGGGCTCGGCCATCCACTTCCTGCCTCAAGAAACAGACTTCCTGTTGTTTTCGTAACTGGCTGAGACGAGTTTGACTGTTTTTTTTGTGTATAATGAAAGTGAGTGCTTTTCTTTTCTGTGTGTGTCGGTGTGTATGCTGGTAAATACTCGAGAGTCGATGTTTTTATTCCCTCCATGATGGCGAGAGTCAGAGATGGTTTTATGATCCATCCAACATGCAACAGGACTGCAGACTAATCATTTCTGGTTTAAAGTACTTATTAGGGCTATGGTGATTCATCATAGTATTGCAATATTTTGTGTGGTTGTATTGCATCAATACATTGCTGTCAAGTATCAGTCTTTTATTATAGAAATTATATAATAAAATGAATTGCTTTTGCAGTCTGTCTGCTTGAAAATCCCATTTTGCTGCAGTAAAAATTATTGAAGAGAGACAAACAGACTGAAAACTTTTTCCTTACTATTTGCAGTTGAAAAAAGTAATAAATTGCAATATATGGTCGTGTATGTTATTACAATACTCAGTATATTGCAAAATGTTTGCAAAAAATCGCAATAATATCATATCATGACGTAATTATTGTGATAATTACGCCTCTGGTGATTCCCACCCCGAGTATGCTACCTGCCCAGCACTTAAGAGACAACTAACTCATGAGACAGTGAGACATCTAGCAGCTAAAGACCCAAATATTGTCCTCAGGAGTTGGTGGAGACCAAAACAGAGCTAAAAGAGAGTTAATAATCTTTCTGTAGAAAAAATAGGCAACTGTTTGCTGATACGTTAGCTTCAGTACAACAACTTTTTGTGTATCTGTCTCCCTTATTTTGAGTTTTTCTGCTCCCTAGCGATACCATGTCCAAACTCTGTGGAGGCCTGGTTCTTCTACCTAATAGAACATTAGTACAGAGTTTCAGCAGTGGAGCCGCTTGGGTCAGCTGATCGGCTATCAGCTGTTTCATTCATGCACCATCAGTGGTTCAGACATCAGCTGACTTTAGCGTCTGATGGGTTGAAGCTTTTAGTGTTGTTGAATTTAACAAATATATGTCTGTTTAATTGCGTCAGATCCTAAAGATCAATGTTGTTATTTAGATAAAAATAGTTTCCAGGCATGCCGGAGCTACAGAATATCGTGTTATCAAGGTTAAACATCATGTGAATTAGCAACTGAATTATGTTCAGTGTTGGAGAATCCACTGTGTATTTGTACGTCTGAAACACTGGCTTCATTCTCACCTCGTTCAGCCTATAGAAACATCGGTGGATGTTTTTAGTCACACTCTTTGTCTATTGTTCGTATGATTTTCCAGATCTGTGTTTATGAGCCCTAATAATTTCCTGTTGTTCCGTGACTGATATTTATAGGCTGTATATATTTTTAACTCCGCCATTGTTGGCTGGAGGTAATAAATGTGATTATAGGTGAGGTTGTCGGTGAAAATAGAGCTTCCTCTTCAGAGAGAGGAAGTCTCAGAGAAATTCCTGGCATCGATGGAATTCGACCCTGGTCGGATCTGGGCAGAGTCCTCGGTGAATGGGCCACATACGCCCACATCCACCCACTCACACTTCCTTTATATATATTCAGCGATGGATGAATGCTCAGTCACACACACAGGAGCTGGATGGAGAGCCCTCAGAATGATTCTAGAGATGTACTTTAAGACTCACGCGGTAAAGTTTTGTCAGTTCTCATCTCGCACCAGGAGGAAAAGGGAAACTAATTGATCTAAACATTTTCTTTTCTCAATAGGCTAAAGGGCGGAGAGATGGCATGGTGTCGTCCAATGAAAACAGACGCCGGCCGCTGTCGACGGGTGAGGTGGAGAGCATGTCGTGGCAAGGCCCACGGACCATTTTCCTCCAGAAGAACTCACAGGGATTCGGCTTCACCCTGCGCCACTTCATCGTCTACCCACCAGAGTCCTCCCTCCACAGCCTCAAGGTGAGCACACTACTCTCTGGTGTTTTAGAGTTATTTATAATAGTTTTATTTTTACGGCGTATTTACTGTTTATCATTTCTAGGAATCTTAGTACGAAAACAAACTACCTCAAGGATCAAGGCTACTGAAACTTCACAAGTTCTCAGTAGGGATGGTTAGATAACACTCTTTCTTGTCCAATACTGCAACATTGAGTATCTGCTGATACCAATCTGTGTCTTTTTCCCTCTCTTAAACAACAAAGCTTTTAAAGATACATTCACATGGACTTTGCTCAACTTAACCATCTGAAAAACTTCATGCTCAAACTGTGACACACATATTCTGCTCCCATACACAGCCCACAGCATGACTCAGTTATGCAGTACTGCTGCTTTTGTTTATTCAAACTTTTTTCACACACACAACTTTTAGCAGCATTTTTGACAGCTCAGCACCATTCACATATCCCCCCATGACATTTCAATAAACTGCATAAATATCACTCACACACATTTGTGTTTTTCTTCCATGAGCTTAAAATGACTCCACACAGCCGCCATGATGATGCGTCTCACTCATGTTCCAGCTACTGTTCACGTGGCTGCTCATCTGTGTTACTGTGAAACTTCTCTCTTTACAGCATGTTGCTTAAAGTTTAGTTTGGCACTGACATGATAGTTTAGGCTGATGGATTCCTATGTTCTCAGCATTACAGTTTCACTTGGCAATGACTTTCACCCCTGTGGAAACATAAAAACATCATCACCAAGAGTACAGGGGCTAATAAGACACACACATACACAGTTAACAATTTAAAAATTGTATTATATGACAATAGGCAGTGGGGTTGGGCGATATCTACCAAATTGGCGTATGATGATGTCCACAGTGAAAAATCTCACTACAGAAAAGCCAACTTGCTCATCAGCTCACCACTGTAGTGACCGCCGCTTCCCACTGTCCTCTGACGGCAGCCTCCAGCTGTTTCACTCAGTCGAGAAAATTCTCCAATGAAGGGAGCAGACACATTAACTCCCACATCCCTGCCAGCGAGCATGACATACAGCCCTGTGCTGGGTTTAAAAGGGCCTTTTGCCTGCACCACATGTCTGTAACTCAGTTGTGTTGAGCTCGGAGCAAAGTTAGCCGGTTAGCTTTACTGAGGAAGCTAAGCTATGAAAACAATAGCGGCATGATTGAAAGACGCACACTTAACAGCTGCCCGCTGAAAACATACACAGCTGCCACCAGTGTTACCAGTGTTGTGTTCATCATGATGAAGATTAATTAACAAAATAGTAAACTGGACATGAAGATGTGTAATTAGTGATTGATTGATTGATATTTTAACAAGTCTGAAATTTGTCTTGCATTATAACAGCTCCATTTACAACATCATAGATAACAAACATAAGGACAAGAAACAAAATACATACATTTAATATGACATTACAGTCACAAAAATAAAGACAAGAGACAAAGTACACTACATCTAACAATATAAACACAGAAGATGACATTCAAGGCCCTTTAACATACATTTGATCAGGGATTGAGCACCATATTTCATTTTAAGATTGACTGGTGCACACAAGAGTTTTTCAGTCTAAACTTATGGAATTGCAGGACCCTGTATCTCTGCTTGGACAGTAACAATCTGTAGTCACTGCTCAGAACATGGCTTTGGGATCAGAAACAATGTTGTTAGCCAATCTTAATATGTTATTATGGTTGGCTGATTCATGCAGTTTTTCCAATGGTTGGCCTATAATCTTTGAGCAGAATTTCACTTGGTGGAGCAGTTTTGACTTCAGAGCAGTGGACAAACATTTGTACCATCCTGTAGAACACTCAGAATCACAGAAGGAAAAAGGAAAAAGAAAAACAAAGTAATTCTTTGTTTTGTCTTTTACAGACAAGTTCTGTGTGATGACCAGCAGCAGCTTCTTTTTTTTCCATCTCTTAGAAGTCAGAAATAGAACAAAACTCCTGACTTACGGCAACTGTGAGGGGGCGACCTGCGTCAAATGAAAAAAGGCTTTTAAATCATGATGTTACAATGGAGAGGGCTTGACCATCAGCCCAACCCACATAGGCAGTACCAGACGTGTATCAAAGCACGTAAACATGAGAAAAAATAACCATAATGCATAATAGTGTTCATTATAGATGAGAATTAATGTTGTGGTCATGGTAACGGGACCCGCTTTTTAAAAATGACAAACCATTATGACCCAATTCACAACAGGCCTTATCAATAAATCTAATAATTTGTGCAAAAATGAACGTTTCTGACCATTTTTACTGATTTCTCATCACCTTATATTATCTTGACACATGCATATACACACGTTAAATACTTTATAAATGAAAAATAAATGTGTTCAGACTGTGTCAGTAGGTTATATAATTGTTTATATAATTATTTTCTTCTCACCAATAACACAAACCTTAAAAAAAGTTGAGACATTAATTTACTTTTCTTCTTTAGATAAAGTTGAATCTTTGAAGTTCAGAAACTCAAAATAAAGATGTATTTCAAAAAAGATGTGAACCTTATTTGTCATTATTTGGGCGCTTGAAAATTCAATGGTTTTAATTCAAATTAAAATTCGACTCAATAATTTTTGATATACAATTTTTGGGAGTTTCTAAAACTCAAAAGATTCACCGTTATCTAAAGATTAGATTAGATTAGATTAGATAGAACTTTATTGATCCCTTGGGAAGACTCCCTCAGGGAAATTAAGGTTCCAGCAGCATTAGATAGCAGCACACAGGGTAAAAAGCACACAGGGTATCAAAGTAAAAAAGTAAAAAGAACAATAATAAATAATACAAGAAGAAAAGTAAATTAAAAGTAAATTATCTCAACAAAGCATTATTAGTTGGTAAAATTTTTCTAAAGCGTAAGTTTGAGTTGTGCTCAAAACTAAAAAGTCTATTGAAGGAGGTTGCCTTGAAATTTTGAAATTTTACAGTGTAGGACATTTTACCCTACTTCATAAATGATACAAAATAAGTGCATTTAGGCATTCAGGAAGTAACAGGCCCTTTTTTCTCTCATCAGTAAAACAGTATACACATTTGAAATGCTTACTGCACATATAAATCTTAAATTTTGCAGAATTTCTTCTGTAGTCTTTAATTTATTTGGTGACCCAAATAAAATCTCCTGTGACCCACCTGTGGGTCATGACCCAGTGTTTGGGAATGACTGTTCTGTGGATACTGTGCTGACTTAGTCTACGACTAAGTCACTCTGATGATTTTCCTAAGGTGATACAGCCACACAGACTTCTGGGTAGTGTAGTACTGTAGATAGTGTGGTACCGTGATGTCCTCCTGGCCTGACAGAGGTTGGTGTTGTGTAGCAGCAGACCTCAGTCTGTGTGCAGAGCCCTTTGTGTGTCCAGGTCAGGAATGAGCCAACTCAGCGAAGCATCAAAGCCTGCAGATAGAGCCAGCCAGCAGGCCTGCCAGTCAGACAGACAGACAGATGGACAGACAGACGGACAGACAGGGAGTCAGTATGTCAGTCAGTGAGACAGTCAGACACTTGGTCAATCAGGCAGCTGAGCAACAGGCAAATCTGTCCAGTCAGCTGGAGTCAGTCTGACCTGTGTGGGAGTGGAGCAGAGCAGCGCCCCCCTGTGGTCCTCCTCTCCTCTAACAGCTGCTCTCTGTTTGTCCCACAGGATGAAGAGAACGGAAATGCAACTGGAAAAGGTGAGTGTTTCTGCTGACTTTATCAGTCACACAAAGTTAAGCCACTTATCTCTGATGAGTCAGTATTACAGGTTCTTGTGAGTGTCTTTACAGTATGTGCACTCATTAGTATCTATTCTGTCCTGTTTTGCAATGGACAAATACTCAGGATGTGTGTTTGTGTGTGTGTGTGTGGGGGGGCTTTTTCTTTCCATGTGTAGGTGGAGCTGATTCAACTGTGGGTTTTGCTGATATTTTCAGTGCAGGAAAATGTGTGTACACATAATCTGTATTGTCTGTGTCTGTGTGTGTTTAATCAGTGTGTCAGCGGTCTCGTTTGGAGCCGATGGACACCATCTTCGTGAAGAGCGTCAAAGAAAATGGCCCCGCCCAAGAAGCTGGACTGTGTACAGGTAAAAGACAGAGCTTTGGTCATCACATTCACTAAAATATCTGTAATTAAAATCCTCTCACTGTCCAGTTGCCTAAATCTGCCTTAAGCCTTCATCACACCAAGTGCTCACAGCTATAAACTTAACAAGCAGCAGCAAGTACGTCCTCCCTTTTTTGCCCTGTTTTTTTTTTCTCTCAGGCTTTATACAGATGTCCAGTGTGTGAGTGACTGACTAGATGGAGCTTGTCCGCAGCTAATCTCACATACTACTGGACCCATCATCTTTATGACTGTGCGCTCACAGTTGCAGTGATTTAGAATGTTTGAAAAACCTTATACAGTACAACTGCCTATTTATAACCTATATTATACCACCTGTTGACTCACTCCTCTTACTGGCAGATAGAGGCTGCAGATCATCAACTGCTAGGCTAAAAACAAGGTTTTTGTTGTGGCTCAAAAACTGATGAAAACTGAACAAAAAAGTTTGGTCTCATCTTAAACCAGAGCATCTGCAGATTAATTCCATTCCTGATATGTTATGATCTGCTAGAGTTACACATGATAAGAGTGGAATAAATCACAGCCATCTTCACTGTACCTCATTGGCCGCTGATGTATGTCGACACTAAGCGTTCCTATTAATTCTGAACTGATTTTCATGAAATTATTTTTTTTTTATAAACAATAAAAAAATGTACATGATGGTGCTTACTTGTGAGAATTAAATTCAGTTACTGAAACTGGAATTCAGCTTTTGTGAGTTTCTTCAAAAAACTAGATTTCTATATCTGTTATAATGTTGTAAACAGTAAATAGAATAAGAATGTTAAAATGGAAAAGTATGGACTTATCAGCCTGTTTATTGTTTTCTTATTAAGTTTATACGGTTAGGTGAACCCAGGACGCTTGGTTACAATATCTTTACTATGATATATACGTATATCTTACAGAAAAGACAGGAAAGAACAGACACACTTGCATCTGGAAGTTGTGGTGGGATTGCAGTAGGTGCTTCACCATCTGTTGCCTGGTGGAGATCTGCACTCTAGTGACCTCTTCTAGTTTCTTAATGAGCTCTTTGTGACACCAGATAACACAACTGCTGTATAACCTGCTTTTGGTCACTAGAATTAGATTTCCTCTCATGGGTGACAGTCAGCAGAACTGTCCAATCAGTGAGTTACCTGTCAGTCTGTTAACTAAAAATATTTAATCTACATTTGTATTAACAGTTCATATTCTCTTAAAATGACACTGTAAAGGAAAGATGCAAATGCAACACTGTTATAAAGTATGGGGTGTGTTTTTTGTTTCCTCATGGGGACCCTGGTATAATCACTAACCATGTGGGGACCAGTAATTCTCACGAAGATCAAACACCATTTCTGAAGTCCAGGTTAAGGTGAGGAGTAAGGTGTGAACTGAGGCTAGGTTAAGATTAGGATTGGGCATGAGTTGGTTGTGGTTAAGGTTACTGTTGGGATAAAATTAGGTTGTCAACAATGAATGGAAAATGGACAAACGTGTGTACGTGTGTCTCCAGGGGACAGGCTGGTGAAGGTGAACGGGGAGAGCATTCTGGGGAAAACCTACTCTCAAGTGATCGCACTCATCCAAAACAGGTGGGACACTGGAGTTTATAAATCACATCTCACGTTCACATCTGACCTGCTACTTATCTTGTTCATATATTTGGATCTTTTTTTGTAGTGAAAACATTTTGGAGCTTTCTATTAT
Source organism: Lutjanus campechanus (assembly GCA_027495735.1). Taxonomy (NCBI): domain Eukaryota; kingdom Metazoa; phylum Chordata; class Actinopteri; order Lutjaniformes; family Lutjanidae; genus Lutjanus; species Lutjanus campechanus. The sequence goes on along the minus strand of JAJHUR010090552.1, from coordinate 12,544 downwards.
GCCAAAAGATGAGGATGTGTTGCAGTTGGTAAGTGTGAGTATTATTTTTCTTCTATTTTCTCTTCTTTCCTTCTTTTCACCTTGTTACCACTGCAGTTAGCTAGGCTGTTTACACACAGTAATGGTATGGATTGTATTTATCTTATAATTCTTGTAGCTGCTTGTTGAAGTTTAACTTCAGAACTTGGAATGGAATTGTGCATGGGCAGAGAGGAGTGTACCTTTATCAGTCAGCAGACAACAGTATTAGTTTGTACAGATGGATATAAAAGAATGCATGAAAGGAGGCAGTGTAACAACTAAAAACCATCAGGATTTCTGCATGAAAAAAATTAATACACATGCCAAGAATGAATACACTGTATGCTTATGGTGGTTGGCAGTTTTCTGGTTATCTTAAATGCTCGGAATAAAAATCAAAGCCATTCAGATTGTTCATTTTTATACCAGTGTCCACCTTTATTTCTGAAGAGTGGAATTCATAGACAAGAATTTTGTTTACAGGCAACAATTCCCATGTGCAGAGCCAAACCAAAAATGAATCTATCTACTAGTATTGTGTGTGTATCAGAGCCCGGTGCATCCTATTCCTCTGTGTCACAGAGCTCCATTTTGGTCCAAAAACTATTAAAAACACATCAGTGAATCACACTGTTGTACTGGATGACATGTTCCTTCATTACCATGAACACACTGTAGTTTATTTTGACTCACTCCCACATACACCGTCCTGCTGGCCCAAATACTCAGTAGAGCAGTAAATATGGATTAATCCGCTGCTGGAAATAGTCCCTAACAAATGCACTATTTCCTCTGTTTGCTTAAGTTTTGTTATCCAGCTGTTTTAGTGGCTTACTGAGCCTGTTTTTTTGTTTGTTTGTTTGTTTTTTTCAACTACATACATACATACATAAGAGTATTGACGGGCACATTGTTGATTTTGGTCTTTCAATGGGATTGGCTAAAAATACCAAAAATGTAGAACAAAGTGGAACACAACAATAATGGCAGACTAGAATAAAATACAGCTACAATGCCGTCATAAACTGCCCCAATTGTACTGAAGGAAATAAAGTTCTATTGTTTGTTGAATAATAAGGATTTATCTTTTTAGGACAAAAGAAAGAAATCTTGCTGCATGATGCACGTTGCATCTGTCCCACTCTGCCCTCTAGCTGTTCCTTCCATCTTTGCTTTTTTACTCTTTCTGTCATGTTTGACATTGTGTCCTAACCTGTCTTGTTCTCAGGCGTACTCCCAGGATGCCTACCTAAAAGGCAATGAGCCATATTCAGGCGAGGCCCAGAACCTCCCTGAGCCACCACCTCTCTGTTACACCTCCACCAAGCCCAGCTCCACCACTCCGCAGCCCAGCCACAACCTCCACAGTCCCCTGGACAACTGGCAGTGCCGGCCCGGCCCCACCACTTCTCCACTGGACAACCGCCCCGTTGCTGCTTCTACCCCCACCTCCGGCTGGCCCGGGGGTCCTGAGGATTCCAGCAGCCACTTTGCCCCATTGGGCCGCCATCGCGGCCGCTCGTCTTCGGCGGTCAATGCGCTGGACTTCCACTTTGCTAACCACAATGCTGCCATCGCTTCCGCAACTCTGCCTCCGCCACGCAAGAGCAGCCTGCCAGCCTCGGCCCGCTCTCATGCCGACGCTCTGTGTCACCAGGCTCTCTCAGACTGGTACTACAGCCAGGCCGAGGCCGCCGAGCGCATGTCTCCCCGCCACCGCAGTATATCTCAGGATCGTCTGGCAGAGCTGGGGCTGGGGTTGGCGCTTGGCCCTGTGCCTACATCTGCTTCCACCTCCACCATGGAGCATCGCAGAAGAGAAACTCTCCTGTACCACCACCAGGCAGCTGCTGCTTCCCATGATTCCTATTGGCTAGGGGGCTGGGGGGGTGTATCAGGACCAGGAAGCAGGTCGTGCTCAGAGAGCCTGCTGGCAGCCTACGCCGAGTACGAGCACAACTATGGGCGTTCTGTGGAGACGCTGGCACAAGCCTCGGCGCTGGTTTCACCGCGCTATGAACACTCTGCACAGGGACCCCAAACAACGAAATTTAGTGACCAGAAAGTCTCAGCGGGACATCAGCACCAGACATCTGTGACGTCCCCCATCACCACCTCCTCCACGGTGCCTCCTAGTGGCAGGCAGTCCGGTCAGCAGATAGCTGAACCCCAAACCAGGCGAGTCAAAGAAGAAGAGCTGGTGGGCTACAGAAGCTACAGCCCGTCTTTTTCCCGCAAAGCCGGCCACCTCCTCCAGCAGGCCCACTCCTTTAGAGAGCCCGGCTACAGTGGCCCCCACCTCAACTGGAGCCCCGGCAGCAAGGGCAGCCCCGCTGACAGCGAGGGAGGGATGGTACCCAGGCCTCAGTCAACCCCCGCCCTGTCTGCATCAGAAGAGGACAGAGCCCCGCTGGGGGAGGACAGGGAGGTCATCTCCCCCATCTCTCTTAACCAAGAGGTGGTGCTGAGGCAGAAGCCGCCATCCGGCCGCCGAACCCCAGTTCAGGCCCTACGACACCCCCACTACACCACGCCTGTGGAGTCGCCTGAGCCTCCTGCTTTGACACCGTCACCAGGGACCCCGTCTCCAGTGTCTGGCGGACCCAGCTCCAACCGCAGGGCTAATGGTAGCCTGGCACAGCATGCATTCAACTCCCTGTCCTCTATTCCCTTCATAGGTTAGTGACCTTTTCTCTGTAGCAACTGACTTAATGCAGCTGTCACAAGATGTCTCACCTTATCAGCACTGTAACTAAATTTACCACAAAAATGTGTTAAGTTGTTGTAAAATTAAAATGTCTGTCTGAGGGTGAGATTACACAACACTAACTCAGTGTTATAAATTAACACAGTTTATGGCATTTTCAATCATTAATATTTAAATTTTATTTATTTTTTTTACATTTTTTATGTATTTTTTACAATTATGTTGTCTGTTGCTACAGAGCTTTTCTTCATTTGTGTGAGACTTTAGAAGTGCACCTTTTCTTTCTGTGTTTCTGTCCTTTTCAACAATTTTCTGTTCTGTTGTGTTCTGTCATGTTTGTACCTGTCTGTGACATAATGCTCGTACCCTCAGTGCATTTAGTTTTCTGTGTATGTTTTAAACTGTGTTGAACACTGAGTCTTAAATGTGTATGTTTCTGAAGCTTTACATGTTCAATGTGTATATTCTGTAAACAAGGAGCAGTAGATGGAGATTTAATTCTGTAGAGACACTTCTTTGAAGGAGAGATGCTCTGGAGTCAGAAATAATCTCACAGGTTCAGGTAACGGGCCAAATACTAACAGAACTGTGGACTGAAACTTGGTCAGTATAAGAGCTGAAGTGTTAAGGCCCACCATTATTGGTACGTTGCGAGGCAGCTGGATTTGCGAGATCACACGAGAATCCATCTTGGCAGGCTTCAAGTTATCCATTTGTGTTCGCCCCAAAAGTGGTACAGCCAAGCAGCATTATAGGAGGGACTACTGGCGGCTAGAGACGTGGTTTTAGGTGTGAAAACAGCAAGAAGTGTCCATGAAAGTGACTTATAATGGCAACTCCTGAAGAGGTTAGATTTTCTCCATGGAAAAGATGTTTTTGATCTTCTCCTGACCAGCTTCAGCAAGAGTTTGAACTGATTGGTTGAAGTTAGCTGGTGTTAGATGTGATAGGCAGATGGTTCAACCAGTCACCTGCCAAGTGGTTTTGAAAGTGCCTGCCCTTTTCCAAACTGTTTCTGAGGACGACCTCTCAGATGGTTTTGTGTAACAAACCATCTGGCATGTCAGGTTAACAGTAACCACTTTAGGGTAAATTTTACGTGCTTTTTAAAAAGAGTTCCTGTAGTTGCCTTTTTGGGTTTGTCGGGTAGCTCATCTTCACTGTGGTCCTCCATCAGAGGTTATTTCTGCCTCCAGAGCAGGTCTGCTTCAGAGAGATGTTCTAACAAACTCCACCTGAGGAAGCTCTCAGCACGTCTTGTCTTGTCTTGTTGTTGTTAATCATGTCTCATCCCTTGTCGCTCACCTGTGATGACGCCCTTGCAGATGAACCCACCAGTCCTAGTACTGACCAACAGGCCTCTTATGTACCAGCCTGCTCTGTGGTGTCCAGTTCCCAGGCCTCCACTATGGCCAACCTCACCTCCACCACTGTCACCCCCACCCTGTCCTCCATCTCCCCCTTTGTCCGACTGCGTTCTCAGGACTGCAGTGAGTCTCACCTACCCGAAATACTAAATACTGACAGGCTTCACTGAAAGGCTAGACCAGTGTACAGTGAATGTTCCTACATGTCACCAAACACCACTGCTGGTGTTTTTGAGGCAAAATAGCAGGCAGTTATGTAATGCTGTTATTTTGGCACACTGATACACTGTATTTGTCTTGCCTTAGCCTCAGACTCATCTTAAAGGAGTACAGTGACATACAACTGGATAATTTTCTCCACTTTTTGGAGTAAAATAAATTTCAAAAGAAGAAAATCTGAACATTTATTACTTTGATGCTCCCTACTGGTGTCTAAAAACACTGGCGCACAGCAATACCCAGAGGAATATTTTGTTTCTCACAATCGTCTTTTCTTTGTCTTATGAAAAATAAGTGAGATTCTTATCTTGAGCTCACTGAAGTCTCATCTGTTTCTCCTAAACCCCGGTTAGAAGATAAAATGAGAAAAAAGGAGCAAAACAGAAGCTCTTTTACTGAGCTCAGAGGTGTCTCAGAGGTTTCTCCTTGATGGCCATATGGAGCAACAAGACTTTAATTTGACGATTGAGACAAACTCAAGATCTCATTTAAGACAACTGAGTTTTCCTTTAGATCTCACTGTTATGTCAGGAGCTGATTATTTAAGACAAATTTAAGATCAGTGCAGTGAGACAAAAAAAAAGATCATTTTAAGATCTTCAGTTGGGCTCAAAATAGTCTCAGACTGAGACGAAACAAATTAATTAACGAATTTAAGAAGTATGTGAAAATGGTCAAAATCCCATATTGGTCTTAAATTGAGCTCATTTATGTCCAGGAGACATGAGCTAGACAAAGACGAGATCTTATTTTGAATTTTTCCTTCCGTCTCGGTAGAGCTGAGACATAGCGGAGCTGCTCATCCCATCAATACTTTTTTATCACTTTAAATTTCTTAGGCTTTAATTATTTCAGCTTCAGACTACTGGTAATGTACGCTGTAATGTTGTTACACGTCAGTCAGTAGTGCAAATCAGAGCTGGAACAAATTCAGAATGTAGCAGCCCAGAAATAAAATGTTGTTGTCTTGCCATATTCCATCAACATAATTTGGAAAAATTATATAATCATAAAAATGCTTCATAGTAACTTAAAGATAACCTCTGTTGGGGTCGGGTGATAAGGTAAAATTTTCCAACCAGCCACCAGCGGCTCAACAACCAATGAACAAAATGTCATGAAAGGAAATATTCTTATACCTATTTTGTTCATTTAACAGACAAATACAACCTTCTGAGTCTCTCCTTTACTAACTAAATTGTGCTTAATCGTCTGGTTAATGCATTGTAAAACACAGTTCATTCAAACTCGACAGAAACAAAACAATGACTTGGTTTGTCTTTCCACTATTCCAACAATCACCAGCTCTGGGTCGGTGGAAATAAAGCTTTAATTCACCCAGTTAGATGTGGAGAAAAAAGTCATTATGTCACTCTCCTCAGAGCTACCAGCCTCCATTTAAAAAAGTAACTTTCCTTAAGCTGATCATCATAAAAGACAAAGAGCCACTGCATGCTGTTAGCATGCTGTTAGCATGCTGTTAGCTGTGCTGGCTAAACATATCCGAAACTGGCTACTAAAAATCTAAAAGTCAAGGTATTCCTTTAATAGGCAGTATGTACTGTATGTTTAACCCCTTAATCCACCCACCTGGCTGTTGTCACATCAATCACTCACATTTTGGAACAACAAATCAGTCACTTGTTGTCTTGTCATTTCACATGTTGCTACCGTTTATTGCATATTTTTTACCCTCTTTGTCTTTCTCCTCTGTAACCTGCCTTCTGTCTCTGCAGGCAGCATTAAAGGACGCCGCTCCTCTTACCTGCTGGCCATCACCACCGAGAGGTCCAAGTCCTGTGACGAGGGTCTCAACACGTTCAGGGAAGAAGGACGCGTCTTCTCGTAAGTCAGGAACTCAGGAGACACTTTGAAAGCTGGATTCTAAACTTAACTAAAATGTGTCTGTATAGTCCCAGAAATGAGTTTGTTTTGTCTTGTCTGTAGACACATTTATCATTGATGATCACTGTTTTATTATTCTCATTTCATAAAAAAAAAAAAAGCTGCATATTATATGTAGCTTTAGAGTAATTAATAATAGTAAAGTTATTATACAGTCTCTTTTCTACTTTTAGACTTTATTGATTTTTGACTTTTTGATGTATGTTGGTTGTTATAACTTTACGGTCACCACAGACAGCCTGTACTCTCTAAGCATGCAGTTTATGTAACTTGTGTACTTTGTGTTCCACAGCAAACTACCAAAAAGGGTCAAGAGCTTTTTCACTGATGGGGTGAGTCCTAAACACAGTTGTAATTATTACATATGTCCAGCAACCAAGCAAATACTGTCTATTGCGCGATCCTTAATACCCTTAAATTGTGTTGTAGTCTCTGGAGAGCCTGCGAGCCCAGGAGGAGGCCCGGTCCAAACGCCACTCCACCTCTGAACTGGGAACCATCACCTTTAGTGATGTGCGCAAGGAGGGCTGGCTGCACTACAAACAGATCCTCACAGAGAAGGGAAAGGTACAGCATTCGGAAAAGTGACCCTTTCTTAAGGACTGTAGCCGCAGTATTCTGAATCACATCTGGCTGATTGACATTTTAAAGACAGTGGTACAGTGGTTGAGCCAAATGAAGATAAACACATGTACAAATCTTTCTAAATCCTGTTGAGACATAAATGTTTTACATTGTGATATATTCTTAGGTGATACTTGATTTTGTAAGTGTATTAATGTGGATGTTGAGGATGTTAGGTCTGAATCTGGGAAGGACCAACCTGTCTTGAATGGTCACAGTTGCTACACTGTGATTGATGTTTTCTATTTAAACTCATGTTCTTGTCTCCATTTTTTCTTATTATAGAAAGTAGGTGGTGGCATGCGGCCGTGGAAGCGTGTCTTCTCCGTGCTCCGCTCCCATTCACTCTTCCTCTACAAGGACAAGCGAGAGGCCGTCCTTCACGGCGCGGGGGCGGGGCCCAGCCAGGACGAGCATCCTCCAATCAGCATCCGCGGCTGCCTGATCGACATTGCCTACAGTGAAACCAAGCGTAAGCACACCCTGAGGCTGACCACGCAGGACTTCTGTGAGTACCTGCTGCAGGCTGAGGACAGGGACGACATGCTGGCCTGGATCAGGGTCATCAGGGAGAACAGCAAGACCGACAACGAGGTTAGATCTTCATTCCCTGATAGAGTAATAGAATTTACACAAACACACACACAGATCTAATTTGTGATCTCTATCTGCTCTAGGAGATCGGTTTCTCAAGACAAGCTCTCATCAACAAGAAGCTGAATGACTACAGGAAACACAGGTCAGACACTGGATTATATTTAGCAAAACATCTCTGCTTGATAACAACTGTCCCGTACCCTCTGTGTAATTAGGAGTCACTGTAGCTCTGGGCTCTGAGTCTGTCACAAACTGTAACTTTAAATGCAGTTTCCAAAAACCAAGAATAACAAGGCATCCATGGGATTTTTATAAAAGTATTAAGACTTTTTTTTCAACTGAAATCCAGGGGTTCCCAAACTTTATCAGCTACAGACAGTCCACATTTCCCATCATGCTTAGTGCAGGACTGAGTAGTTTGTCAAGTTTTCTGTTTTATGGTCCAAAAGGTCAGTTGTGAAAAAGTCTCAGTTCAGAACATGGTGGTTTATGTTGGTAGTGATAGTGGTAGTGGTTGGTAGTGGTAGTGTTGAGTTGTGTACTTGTATTATCCCAATGTTTCAAACAGTGTTGAAGCACAAAGAAATCGGTGTGCAGTGTGCTTCCTGCTAGCTGTTTCTACCTAGTTGCTCGGTGCTGTAGCATCTGGGAAAACATGGGATATGTTGGATGTGTTAAAAACGTGAGGAAGGAAGTCTGTGAACATGACTAAACATAACGTGATTAACACATTACCTCATCCAGGAATATGATTTCTGTCTGATTCATGTCAGATGGATTTGTATCAGTTCTGGTGGTTGTTTAATTGAAAAACAGCAACTCCCATGATCACATCATCACTACATCTTTTGGTATTGTTTTAATATTAGAGAGACCCCCAGCTGCAGAATTTACATATTGTATATTTAAGCTCTGGAGACTCACTTATCTACTGAAATCCAGGGGTTCCCCCACTTTCTCAGCTAGAGATGGCCCACATTTCCCATCTTGCCTAGTGCTGAACTGAGTACTTTGTCAAGTTTGCTGTTTTATGGTCCTGAATGCAAATTTGTTAGTGTTTGTAATGTGTCTGTGAGTGTGTCTGAGTGTGTCTAAGAGCATGCTAGTTTATGTTGGTAGCCTAGTTGTCATTTGTGTGTTAGTTTATAGTTTTAAAGCTATAATGTGTAACATTTCTGCATTACAAAGTCTAAAGTTGCTAGATATATATTACATATTTTGTTCAGTTGTGTACTTGCATTATCTCAAATATTTCCAACAATGTTAAAACACAGTGAAATGCAAAATTTATTCAAGGTAGCGGTACATTTCCTGGTAGCTGTTGCTAAGCGCTATAACATCTGGGAAAACACGGGATACAGTGAATGTGTCAAAAAGTGAGGAAGGAAGTCTGCGGACGTGACTAAACGTGACATGAATAAAACATTACCTCATCCATGAGATGAGATGGATTTTTATCAGTTAGTGGTTGTTTCAGTGAAAAACAACAACTCTCATGATCACAATATCATCACTACATCTTTTGGTATTGTTTTAATATGAGAGGGACCAGCAGAAATGACATTGTACATATAAGACCTGGAAGAAACTCTTATATACAGAAATCCAGGGGTTCCCAAACTTTTTCAGCTTGAGGTGGCACACATTTCCCTTCATGCCTATTGCTGGACTGAGTGGCCTGTTAAGTTTGCTGTTTCGTGGTCCAAAATGCAGATGTTACTTTTAGTTAGTGTCTGGTCAGAACATGGTGATTTGGTAACTGGTTTGATCATCAAGACTTGAAAATCTAAGAGTGGCAGAGCCATCAGAGCAAAAAAATATTTGAAATCGAAAAACTGAATCACATCGTGACCTTTAAATCATAAATTAATTTGTAGATTTGGAGAATTGTGACACCCTGAAGAATTACAGTATATAACAACAGAAGGACTTAGAAATAAATCCCTCCCTCTAATACAAGCCTGTGTCAAATAAAGGCCTGTTATCTTTTGCAGGTAAGGTAAATAAAGGCCCCGGTCACTATTTGAAGAACAGTATGCATTTGTATAATAAAAACAGGTCTGCAACCCATTTTGGGCCACAACCCTATGTTTAGGAAACATAGCCATCTTAAAACCCCATATTCAAAAACATATTTAATGTTCATCTGTCTTTGTTTGTGTCACTGTGTGCAGTCTGACAGGTAATAAGCCGGACACATCTCCCAGAGCCCATCGAATGATGCCTCCCTTCCTGCTGGCGAAGACTGACAACACGTCAGTGAACCGAGCCTCCAGAACAGGTGGGTATCATACTTGTCATTGTACGGCTTTTAAAGCTAAAATGATCAAATAAAATGGAAGTTACTGACTTTTGCTTTGGTATGACCCAATAGTATTGGGTAAGTGTCAAAGGTCAAAGCGAAAGTCACGATTACAGTGTAGAAAGAATAACCTCTTATCCAATGATCTGCCTGCAACTATTTGGCTGGACATTTTGCTCAGGTCTGCGCTCTGGCAAGTTACTGCCTTTTTCCTTTGTAAGGCAGATTTGTATGTGACTTTTTTGCCTGAATTTCACTAATAATTCAGATCATGAAGGGAATGTGTCTTAATGTGTATTTTATAACATTAGTTTAACAGGAGCAAAGTGAAAATGATGGAACTCTGCCTGATGCACCTTGAATAATCGCTGTGTGCCTCATTGAAAATGCCAGTAATGGACAATAAAATAATAATAGTAATAATAATATCAAACTTCATGTGTTTCCATGTGTTTTTTTTGTTCGTGGACTCAGATGACAACAAGGCTCTGTGGGGCATCAACATCATGAAGAAGGCCAAGAAGACAGGCAGTCCAAAGGCCTTCGGTGTGCGACTGGAGGACTGTCAGCCTGCCGTCAACCATAAAGTGAGCCTTCGGTGTTTTATGATGAGACTGAAACTGAACAACTACACTAACAACATGACTCATAGCATCAAAATAACATGAATCCTACTTCTGTCTGAAAAACTCAAGTCATTTGTTGAAAAAAATGACACTGAGCATTTAGTTTAAACTTTACATTTTAGAAATATTGAATGATCAACTTAAGGAAACAGAAAAAAGATCAAAATTGATTCTATTTATTTTCACTTAGCAGCATTTGCAGGTTATATTTTTTTCTGTGATCAATGCCATGTTTATCCTGGTTCCATTATTTGTTTTTCACTGTTCACTAATAACATATAGACTTGAAGATAAGCCGGCTTCTATTTGTTGAAGCTGTTTTACAAGTGATGAAAAAGTACTAATAGGCTGTTGAATTTAGGGAATAAACCATATTTTGAGGCCTTTTTTGATTCTTACTCTTCAGTTATTCAGTTAAAATATATTTTAAAAGCTCAAACTCTTGGTTATTAAAACTTTTAAATTTTTTACTAAATGTAGACATCAACCCCACCTGATAAAAAATCTGATGGAGTTGACGTCTTACAAGTTGACAAATGTGACATTTCAGTATATGACTATATTGAGCAACCAATTTATTTTTTTAAAGTGTCTCAGAGTCTCTTAATGTTAATCAAAATACACATTTTTAAACCATAATTCTTATTTAGCTTTGATTTAGAAGGGCTGCAGAGTTGACATGTTATGGTTGAGACACATCTGATAAGCAATATTATTTCATGTATTTGTCTGAAAATAGAAAGTTTACCAGTGTTTGAGCAGTATTCCTGCCTTTTTTAAACCAGGAAGTGAGACAGGGATCCTTAGGTTATAGCTAACCCTTTTTATGCCTGATTAAATCATGTTTTTGTTAAAATCTGACAGAGTTGACAGACATCTGTCAAATCTGACACAACTTTAAAGGGCCAACATTTTCATTAAAAAAAAGATGATTATAATAGCACATTTTTACACCTCTGTTATCAGTAAGTGTTGTTAGTTTTAGATTTGGAAGGTTTTTAACACATTTTTAAATTGTGTCCTGTCTGGGACAAGGCTGTTTTTTGGCACAGAGCAAGTTTAGAAATTAAAAAAATGAAAGCAAACCACAACATTTAATAAATTCCATATACTTCATATATGTAAATGCTTAAAGAATACATTTTCACCAAAAAATTAGGCTGTTGGCATTAATGATTTTATTTTGGTAGGACATGGTCTCAAGAATGGGTCATAGTGGATGAGATATTGGGAGACACAGATAAAATCTTGTATCAATGTAGATTTAATTCTATCATGAAGACAGTAGTGTGGTAAAGTGGTTTTCAAACTGGGTCATAGAGTCACTGCAGGGTGGTGGGGTGGATGACC
>JAJHUR010090551.1:2425-15412 GCA_027495735.1 Lutjanus campechanus | reverse complement strand
TATGAGGTGCTGTAATTAAAAGGAGCATGCTCAGTCAACTCTAATCTTTCAGTTGTGGTTGTGGAGTTTTGTTTTCTAGACAATGAAAAGTTTCAGTGTAAACATAATTTAATCAAAGTAGCAAAAAGTATCAGTGCCACACAATAATACTCCATTACAAGTAAAATCCCAGCATTTGTAATTTTACTTAAGTAAAGGAACAAAAGCACTGATGTGTAATTTAATCTACAGCATTACAGACGGTATGTACTGATGTCACTATCTCACAGGGACACGTCAAACATCCTGCATCCTTTAGCAGGAGAAAGTGCAAAACCAGGAGTAAAATCAATCAATTATATGCAGAAATTAAAGGCAGCTGGACTTAATTGTGACTGATATGAAAGTGGTTGCTTGGTCGTAAAGTTACTTCATGTTGGGATTTGTTTGCAAAATGAACGTGATGAGGACTCCAAATGATATTCTGGTTGTATATGGACAGGTCTGCATGGATATTTTTATTTTATGGCATTACTGAAGAGACGTTGGTTGCGTGGAATGTAAATGAAAGATGTTAAAAATGTATTTCATACGTAACTTTAGACAGTATATAGCTTGGTATTATTAATATATAGTATATAAGCACTATATTAGTATATAAGCACTTAGACGCAGACAAAAACAAAGAGAAACATGCATAAAAGTGGTAACAAGAAGTAAAAAGCAATAAAAGCTGCAATAAAAAATTAAAATAAATAAAAGTGTCAAGAATGACTAAAAACAATTAAAATATAGAACACACTGATTAGGTAAAACAGGAACACCTAGAAGTAAAATGTGATACAGTTAAAGTTTTGAATTGCCCTATGTATAAAAATGAAGAAAGCTTTACATTGTTCTGCATGTTGCTCCACGTTGCAGGTGCACAATATGAAAAATTGGATTTTCCAAGTTCAGTAAAAACAGCCGGCACCTGCAGCGTAATCCAGTCACTGGACTGAGTTTGATAAGAGCCAACATTAAAAGAAAGCACTGAACTGATGTAAGAAGGTAAAAGACCGACAAGAGCTTTACAAATAAATAAAACCCAGTGTCTTTCATGTCTTACAGCGAGAGAGGGCCACCCAGCCTTAGTATACAAATCACAATGATGGTGATGATGGATGATGAGTTATAGCTATCTCCAGTGATGAATCTTAAGGCAGAGCGATAAACAGAGTCCGGGGGCTTCAGACTCGCAGCAGAGGCGTGCATGTATAAGATATCACCATAGTCTAGGACTGATAAACAAGCATCTTTCTACAATGCAGCAGAAAAGAGAGTCTATGTCTATAAACAAGGCCAATTTTAATTCATACTGAAGTCACCAGCTTGAAAACATGATATTTAAGGTGAACTTATCATCTATCCAAATATCAAGGTACCTATACTCAGTGACCTTTTCAATATTTGTACCATTGTTGGTAGAGATGATGAGGCTGATTGTGATCTGGTGAACAACATGAATTTGGTTTTGTCTGCACTGAGAACCAGTTTATGATTATTGAGTGCAACTTGGATATCAGAAAAGCAGCGTTGGAGGGAATTTATGGCTGAGTTCGCAATACAGTGCAAGATGGTGTCATCTGCATAAAGATGAATATTACACCCAGTGGCAGCTGAGGTAATATCATTGATATAAAGTGAGAACAGAACAGGCCCCAGGTTTGAGCCTTGCGGGACACCTTTTGCTATTTGCACAAATTCAGATTTAATATTACCACTGCTGCTTGTTGTTGAGGTAACTCTGAAACCATTTAAAAATCATCTCATCAAATCCAAGACTACGAAGATTTTTTAAGAGCAATGCATGATCCACCGTATCAAATGCTTTTGAAAGATCAATAAAAAGAGCGGCACAGTGTTTTTTCCTATCTAAGGCTGTAATGATGTCATTTAAAAGAGTGGTGGCAGTAAAAGTTCTATGCCTTTCCCTAAATCCTGACTGATGCGTGCTGAAAATGCAATGTGTCAGGAGGTCTGTAATTATTAAGGCTGCCTGTTCCTTCATCTTTATGTGGAGGTGTTACATAAGTGACCTTCCAAACCTTAGGGACTGTGCTGTTAAAAACTGAAAGGTTAAAAATATATGTAAATTAGTATTTCTGTCTATTCTGATAGATTCAGACTGAGAGCTGACGCTGCCACTCAGTTGTCTTTTTGTCTACTGTGACATTACATGCATACCATCTATATTTAATGAGCTAATGGTCAAAATTGTACTTAAGAGCTGTACTTGAATAAATGTACTTTGTTACATTCTGCCTACCTTGCAAGGCAGCTGGGTTTGCGAGATCACATGAAAATCTATCTTGTCAGGCCTCAAGTCATCTATTTATGTCCGATTACTGGCAGCTATGGGTGTGGTTTTAGGTGTGATGACGGCGAGAAGCGTTCATGGAAGCGACTCATCTCAAACTGCGATACTGTGATCACATCGGTTTCTTCATTTAAAGAAGAGCAAAGAATGGCACCGAAGGCTTTTCTCACTGGAAAAGATGTATTTGCTCCCGACTGGCTTCAGCAAGAGTTTGACCTGATTGGTGGAAGTTAGGTCTTGATAGACATGACATCACTTTTTCTTTAAGTGCCTGCCCTTTTCCAAACAGTTTCTAAGGATGACTTCCCAGACGGTTCTGTGTAACAAATCATCTGGCGTGTCAGGATAAAATTGACTGTTGTTCAGCACATAATTATCTTGAAAAAAAATAGGGTTATTGCAGTCGGACTCAAGTTGGATTTACACATATTTCACGCTGATTTTGTGATGACAGCCACCCTTTTCTTAACAGTCACAGATAAAAGAAAGAAAGCTCCTATAGACCAATTAGTTACATATACTGTATAAAACTGGTTAAACTTTAATTATGAGGATCAATATTTGATATGAGGTTGATTTGTTCTGATTATCATTTAACTTATTTATAATGTCCAGGGTTTGTCCTTGTTCCCCTCTTCAACACATCGGTACAGTTTGAAACAGCATCCATACATTCATATACTCTCTCCTTTTAGAAGCTAGAATTTTTGTTGTACATGCAGGGTGGGCAAGCTTATCTATCCTCTCATTCACAGCCAATGAGGAAGAAAAAGCTGCACTGTCTCATTATCTCATTGAACTTCTGCTAGTATGAAGGAAGTACAGGAAGCCATATTACACCAGCTAAGAGTGTTAAAGATATAGGAGGGAGGTGGTAGGCAGCAGTGTCCACTATTTTCCCAGGGTCTAAATGAAGAAATTTAATAACCAGTTCCTAAAAACGAGACTGTGTTCTGTGTCAAAAAGCTATAAAACACTTTTGGAGTAGGTAGTGGTGATGTGAGTTAATACAAATTAAGGTTGGTTGTTGTATTAAGACACACAATTATATGTAAATGAACTCCCTTTCAGGTTTTTTGTGTCTGTCTTTGGATTCCCGGGCCTGTTTCAGTTTCTCTCTGAGTCATTTCACCATCTGTTAACCAGACAGGAGCTACATTATGCCAATTATTTATTCATACAGACTAAAATGATCATTTTCCCTGTTTGCAGTGAATCCCTGTTGCTACTACCCCTGTCAGAACTCAGGAGTGTGTGTGAGATTTGGTACAGACGGCTACCAATGTGACTGCACTCGCACTGGCTTCTACGGAGACAACTGCACTGTTCGTAAGTCCAGCAAAACTGCATTTCAGACATAAATCTGTGTGTCGACATGTGGCCCAAGTGAAAGTCTGGTCAGTTTCTAACTACCCCTGTTGGCTCACGTACCACTTTAATGTGACTTTGGGGCAAATTAACCCTGAAGTTCCAAAAAGATATAAAGGGTTAACTTGAAACTAATGACTTTATTAATGGTTAATAGTTTTATGTCATCTTACTGTTTATTTGATATGTACATTACTCTTTTGCACTTCATGTTAAATGCTAAATGGTCAAAATTTATTCAGTTTTTAATTTATTAATTTTAATAAGAAGGCTAATTAATAAATAGTGTGTATGTAAAGTGTATGCAATGAATAAAGAATATGCTGTTAAAAAATAAGGGTCATAGATTTGTAACTTTCTAACAAGCCAACAATGAAAGTTAGAATCTGCAGTTAAAATGTTTTAAAAAATGAGAGTTATTGCAACAATCAATAAAGTCTTACAGAGTTTTAAATATTTATAAGTCTTTAATGCATACACTGAGCTCCAGAAACCCAACCGTCCTCCTCTCACGTAAGTTATATGTAGCTAGTGCCAGCTGCTGGTTACCTTAGTCGGCTAGCTAAGCTAATAGCTTTAGTAAAGTAGCTTGGATCCAAACTTTTGAATCCACCCAAATTGGTTGTAAATGAACTGTAACAAGTTCACTGTTTACTCTGATATCAGGCTATTAATAATAAAGTGTGCTAAATAAAATTTACTGTTACAAATAAGTTATAAATGAAGGGTCAAAGGTTTGTGATGATCTAATAAGCCAATACCAAATGTTTGTGAGTCTGCAGTTATAAATGTTTTTTGTTTTTTAAAAAAAAAGATTAATAAAGGGTACAAATTTCCTTGTTCGTCTTTCTTGATCTTAGCGGAGTTCTGGACCAGAGTTCGTCTCATGCTGAAGCCCAGTCCTAGAGTGGTTCACTACATCCTCACCCACTTCCACTGGTTCTGGGATCTCGTCAACAGCTCTTTCCTGCGAGACACATTCATGAGATTAGTTCTGACGGGTAGGTGAAAATGTTAACAGTTTAAAAAAAAAAGAAAAAAGAGAAAAAGAAAGTCGCTTAATCTGCAAAATCACAGACCCACAGACCACAGCAGATAAATCAGCATCACTTGTTTGCAGCTAATACTCTCCCATCATTTGTTTTGCCTCTTCTGGTAAACTGTATTTAGAGGTGGAAACACATTTGATGGTGAAAAACTTTTTAGAGAGTGCAAGAACTGATTTGTTTGAAGATTATTTGAGCATACAAAAGGAACTGAGATACTAGAGATAAATGAGCGAGATCAAGATTTCTTTTGCTAAATAAATTGCATGCTCTCACTTTTGGGCTGTTGTATTCCTTGCCAGCCAACTCAGACTAAGGTCTGTGGCACACAACCCCAAGCCCACTGTGCCTACTGAAGATATTAATCAGCAAATCAGCAAAACAGGTCACATAATATAGAATGTCATGTATTTCTGAATAAGCTGGGCACTATAGTCTGTTTTTATGAAAGTGAATGTAAAAGTAAATGTTAACCCTTTGCTCTAGACTGTTTTCAGCTGCAGAGCAATGCACCTTTGGTGTTCTAGCAAGTCTTTCAAGCTGCAGGACAGTGTATGTCGGCTGAGAAAATAAAATTGCATGGGTTCATTGTATTGAAGGAACATGTCACCCGATGCAAATGTGTGGCTCAGTGATTAGTTTTTTAATAGATTTCGGACAACAGTGGAGCTTTATGAAACAGGATAATAAACTATTTCAGGTTTTGGTTACACAAACAATACATGATACAGTAATAGGATCAATTCATTGTATGTTTTGGTCTTTTCATGGGATTTGTTGACCACTAAACATGTTGTCACTTTCTATCAAAGTCAGAAGCGACCTTATTCCAAGCCCTCCTACCTACAACACCAAATATGAATACCTCAACTGGGAGTCCTACTACAACATCTCCTACTACACCCGGCTCCTCCCTCCTGTGCCTCAAGACTGTCCTCTTCCGATGGGAACCAAAGGTGAGACCTACACAACTCTACACTGGATGACTGTAGTGCTGCTGAGAAAATCTGAAACATGTTTCTTTGTGTGCAGGTAAACCTGTTCTTCCTGATCCAAAAGTGCTGGCCCAGAGGTTTTTTAAGAGAAAGACATTTAGGCCAGACCCTCAGGGAACCAATCTGATGTTTGCCTTCATGGCCCAACACTTCACCCACCAGTTCTTCAAGACAAACCATGAAGTTCAAGGGGGCTTCACCAAGGCTTTAGGACACGGGGTGAGATACATACAGCAGTCGACTACAACCAGAAATAAACAATTAAGCAATACAGCCTGTCAAGAATTAAGCACACAGCTGTGTCTCTTTTGTAATTTATTGATTGTGAACGTTTACCTTTTGAATTTATTGCCAGATTTCTAATTTTTTTTTCTCTTACTTGTGCAGGTAGATGCAAGCAATATCTATGGTGACAACCTCATGCGACAGCATCAACTACGGCTTCATAAAGATGGAAAACTGAAATATCAGGTAAGAGAGACGTAGCTCAACGTTTTGGGGATAATTACTTTGGGGGATAATACGGTTATTTGCTGAGAGTTAGATGAGATTAGCAATATCACTCACATGTTTGTATAAGTTACTGTAAATAGTTGTAAAAACCAGCAGCTAGTTAGCTTAGCTTAGCACAAAGACTGGAAACAGGGGGAAACAGCTAGCCTGGCTCTGTGTGAAGGTAAAAAAGTATGTCCGCCAGCTCATAAGCATGTTCCATCTCACTGATTTGATCCACATGAAAATGGTGATATAAAAACATATTCTTTTATCATATTTTGTTGTGTCGTTGTGAGGTGAAACTTCTTAACAAAGCTAGCTAGGCTAACCCGCACCAAGAAAGCAGTAGTCTGACTCACCGGATGCACACTGCAGGTATAAGTCTGCCATTGGTCGTTTGTTTCAAGTAGCATTGCAGCATCTGCTATCTATGTTTTCAAAGTCTCCAGGAAACAAGATCAATCTCTGGGTTGCATCCGGCTAATTAGCATCTGGGACACTAATGGTACACAAGAGAACTGCTGCTACCTTTCCTTTTGCAAGTAAAATTGTAATTTCAATGTCAGGACTTACATCCTGATGTGCAAATGTTCTACCAAAACAAGTTCTCCCTCGACTCTTATTATGCAGCAAAACCTTCCCTGCGTCCTGTGCTCAGCACCGCCCAAGACTTTTGTGACTGCTTTGAATAAATAGACACAAGACTTAAGTATTTACTCGAGCCTCCCATTTTGAGATACTTTAATGAGTATTTCCATTCTATGCCACTGTTGACAAGTGCAGTGGTTACTTTGTGGATTCATATTGTTCATACAAAACAAAATCAACAAATAAATCCTGATTATCATGGATTAAGCTACACAGCAGTAGTTAGAACTGACCCTATTAATATAACTTTACAACTTGTTAATTAGCTAGCTTTAAATGTTCTGATGGGTGTCATTTTGTAATCTTTGGACAGAGCCAGGCTAACTGTTTCTCCGTGTTTACAGTCTTTATTGCTAGGCTGAGCTAATCATCAGCAGGCTGGAGCTTTATATTTATTGATACATATTTATTTATATTTACTGACATCAGAGTGATATCGTTACAGGAAAGTAAATTTCCTAAAAAGTGATATACTACTAGTGACACTTCCAGAAGCACCGAATTTAATTTATCTCTCCTACTAAGTAATTAGCTTTGTTAATCCTATGAATTATTTGTTATTTTTATTGTAAAAAGTAATTAATATTATTTTGGATGCAAATCTTATAACTCAGGTTTAGGTATTGTGGTACTTTATAACATACCAAGAGATGTGTCTTCTTAAGTCCTTAAATAACTTTTACTTCCTGGCACACAAACTTCTGAGAATATTATGGTACATTTTCTAGATGGCAGCGATACTGAGCAGTGATACTGGTAACAGAGAGACATTCCCTTCTCTCACTTTGTGCATTGCTGGCAGCTGTCAGTGTCTTATCTTGCCTTTGACATGCTTGTGATCAGAGTTTGAGAAGGAACTTCCTCAAACCATCTTTATCGAAACACAGCTATGCTTGAGGAGGTTGTCTTATCAATAAGACATGTTTGTGGTGCTTTACTCTGCCATGATCTGCGCACAATAAAGCAGACTACAGAAAAAAATAAGTTTATGAAGAACTAGGATGGGGTATCAAAAGTTTGATTGGCTCAGAATGAACAAAATAAACTAACTATATTCATAATTCATCCTTAAAACCTTTAAAACACTTCGCTCACATTACTGTTTTTGTTTATTCACAGTTAGTAAATGGTGAGATGTACCCTCCTACAGTGTCTGAAGCCCCTGTCCACATGGTGTATCCTGAACGTCTCCCTCCTGAGCAGCGTCTCGTCATTGGCCAGGAGTTATTCGGCATCCTGCCGGGCCTCACCATGTACGCCACCATTTGGCTTAGAGAGCACAACAGAGTCTGTGACATCCTGAAGGCAGAACATCCCACTTGGGACGATGAGCAGCTCTTCCAGACGGCCAGACTCATCATCATTGGTGGGTATCAGCAAAACTTCTCCCTCTGTGACAGAATGACTTGAACAAATATAGAACTGCTTTGTCACAAAACCAATTCCACATTTATAGACATGATGTTTGGTTATATTTTCACCCACTTATGATAGTTTTTCTTTATTATTATTATTATTATTAGGTTTGTAAAAGAATTCAAGTTTAAAAATTGACCTTTTTAATTTGCAGAATTTGTAGTGTTTTACAGATTGTTTTAACATTTAAGTAACATTTTATTTATATAACATTTTCAAATCAGAATCAGACACAGATTTACAGCCGAGGATGTTATCACATAGAATTAATTTGCCTTAGTATTAAAGAAAGTAAGAGAAAAGGAAACAGGTACTGTTAAATCAATGGTCATAAATTCAAAACATTCACAACTGAATATGTAAAATATATTCTAAAATGAAGAGCTATACAGTGTTTAAAATGATTATGTAATGTAATTAAACATGCAAGGAATTTGACTTGGTGATCTGGTGCATAACAATGTGCATAGAAAGTAAGCAGAAAAATAAGTAGTGCAAGTTAAGAAGCATAAATAGGAAATAGAAAATTGACAATAAAATATAGAAAAATATTATGAAAACATGTACAATATGTTATTTAAATTAGAGAGCTATACAGTGCTGTGCATGGATGTGCAAAGTATTCTCCAGTATTTTTCCAAAATGTGCAATAAATAAGCAATAATAGAAAATAAAGATTTGCAAAAATGGGGTCTCGGGCCTTGTTGATGAAGCCAGCTGCAGTTGGGAAGAAGTGCTTAAATTAATAATTTTCCGTTAAATATCCAACATGTGAGGTAGTGACAAACTCAGGAACAACAAGACCTGCAAGCACGTTGTAACAGAGTCCAAACAGATTGCAAAAGACATTTTTAGAGCAGAATACCAGATGCTGATTACAACATTTCCTTGAGGTCAGTGAGTGTTGTCACAATCCTCCTACCACCTAGAGTTGTCACGATACCAAAATGAGTAACCACGATACTATACCAGACAAAGTATCACGGTTCCGGGTAGTATCACAATACCGCGCCCCTTTTTTAATTATTATTCTTTTTATGAACTGCAATTCGTTTGTACAAGTTATAAACAGTGTTGGGCATCTTACTTATAAAAAGTAATTAGTTATAGTTACTAGTTACTTCTCCCAAAAAGTAACTGAGTTAGTAACTTAATTACTCCACTATAAAAGTAACTAGTTACCAGGGAAAGTAACTATTGCATTACTCTTTTTTTTTTAGTTTAAAAATGTCAAAGAATTTGGATTTGATAAGTCAGTTGCATAGAGTAGAATTGCATAGACTGGTACTTACACAGAACTTTTAATATTTTGTAGTGACTCTTTTGTTAATGGTTATAATTCACCAAATACCTTTGGGACATTAATAATAAGCTAAACACTGAATGTTATTTAAGGGATAATGTAGAGCGAGCCGGTCACTATAGAGAAATAAACCCCGACAGGGTGATGCAGGACCCCGACGCGATCTGTGCATTTAGTTGTGGTTTACCTTGGCATACAGACTTGATAAGTAGCACTCATTTCCTCATTTTAAGTGTTAAGTACACCTCGTTTCAGACCTTTATTTTCATTTCAGTGGGTCAAGTTTCATTACTGCTCCATTGGCCTTATAAATGATTTCGTACTTGTGAAAATCAATTTATTTATTTGCTGTGTTTCATGAGAGTTCCACTTCCCCTCAGCCTTTGGTATCTTCACTTCCTGAAAAGTGGGTCGTGTTCACAAGAAGAGTACATGCTGTATGAACGACACCCTCTTGTATTATTCACAAACTCCAAAGTGGATGTTTTCTGAAAGCTCACGTTCACGTGTTTTTAGAAGTTTTCAGAAATGTCAGAGGCCATGGAAGTTTTTTTTTCTTAATTTTATAATATGTCTGAGGAAAATATCAATATTCCCAATGCCCCAGTTGTTCGCCTTGGTGATTTCTAGACACAGGCAGTTTTGGCATCCACGTTTCTCTGCAGCTGTGTTCTCACAACTTAACCACTTGAATGCAAAGTGTATCATGTATATGATTTAACTACAAGCTCCTGAGTTTTTGTTTCATGAGATCACAGAAGTCTCCAGCAGAAGTGCAGTATTTTTGTCTGTTTGTTTTATTCCTGGACTTGTTGGTGTACGTTGTTCTGATACTTCACCACTACAAACAGCAGATTGTAGGCTTTGTTCACTGCAAATAAATAAAATTTGTTTTTCAAATCATTTCTTTAAAAAAAACTGATAAAGTTTAGCATCAAATGACACAAAATGATGACATTTTCTTGTCTTCCAGGTGAGATAATTAGGATCATAATCGAAGAGTACGTGCAGCATCTGAGTGGTTACCTGCTGAATCTGAAGTTCGACCCCGCCCTGCTCTTCAAAGAACGTTTCCAGTACAGCAACCGCATCGCTCTGGAGTTCTGCCACCTCTACCACTGGCACCCACTGATGCCTGACAGCTTTCACATTGATGGAGATGAAATCCCGTACCCACAGTTTATGTACAACACTTCCCTCCTCATGCACTACGGGGTGGAGAAACTGGTGGATGCCTTCTCACGACAACCTGCTGGACAGGTAGATAAGTACCGTCAACCCATTCTCACCCCGACTTGTAACATCGGTGCGTTTGTTCTCATCACAACTCGTCACATACTGATAATTTGTCAACCCCCCTCAACATCTCATGCTAAAGCACAAGGTACTCTTTAGTACTTTTAGTATCAGACGCAGCCAAAAAGCCTTTGTAACACATGCTTAACACTATGAAAGTAGTAGTAGTAGTCAAAACTAGTTCAACCTTGAGCAGCTACAACACTAAAATGCAATTTATCCACAGATTCATCAGTATTAAAGATTCAAAGGTAGAATATGCAGGATTGTTCGTAAACCATTTAAATAAGGGTAGAGAGTGAATGAAGAAAGGGACTGGTGTTAGCAGTAAGAAAGCATTGAATCAGAGAAATAAAGTCAGTCTGCTCTGCCTGTGTGTGTGTGTGTGTGTGTATGAGTGTGTGTCTCTGTCTGCAGCTGTCGCAGAGAGCAAAGGAAAGCTAGAGACAGAGGTCGTGATGTAACTATTGGTCGCTACTTTTTTGAAGACTTCACACCTCGCTTGCTGTCGAAACAGCGAAGCCCACAACTATCACATAGAGAGCAAACAAAATACAGACAAAGTGCAGAGCCTCTACAGACAGAGACACCACCACACACTTCTAGTGGGTCATAAGTGATGTTTGACAGGGATGATTATTTTTAATATTATTATTTTTTATACATCGTTTTACTTTTTTCCCTTCTTTTTATAAGAGCCATTTTCTGCAGGTCACATACTTTTACATTTGATATTTTAAGTGCATTTTGCTGATGATATTTTTGTACCTAGGAGTAGTAAGATTTTAAAAGAAGTACTTTTACTTTTATTTGAGTATTTATATGTTTCTGTACTGGCACTTTCATTTAGGTAAAGGAAGGGTTTGAATACTTCCAAGTATTATGTAGTATGAACGTTTATATTGACTTGATGTGATTTAGACAACTGCAAAATGAATATTTACACACTTACAGATGGATAACAAATGTGTCGTAACTGTAAAACTCATCAGGCTGACGTTTATCACAGTACAAACATAGATATATGGCAGGAAATGCTGTAAAGGAAGTGTATGCATCTTTGACTCTTGTCTGAAATGGGAAGATGGTTTCATTGATACGTAAAGCCTTGTTGTTGAACACCTTTATCTGTCTGGATGCAAATATTTTTCATACAAGGTCCTCTGATCTGACTTTTAGCACACACACATGGCTGCTCAGGGTTATGTGAAAGATCAAAAAACTCCGGGAAGATCTCTTGTGCAGACCACAGTGCTTGTGAAACATCTGACATGACACGTATTTATAACCAAGAAAACCACCTCATAACCACTTCCCTAAAATCAAATGATAGATAATATTCTCACTTATCTTTCTGCAGCATCATATGCATGCAAAGTGTTATTCCTGTTTGCTGAGAATTAAGATGCAAAATGTTGATTGCTGAGTGTTGTTGCCTTGTAGGTAACAAGAGGGATGACTGTTTACCTCTCATATTTTGTCATCTGGCTGATGGTATTATAAATTAAACTCTTATAAACTATTCACTAAATTAACATTGTTGTAATGATTTTGTCTGTGTTGCAGGTAGGTGGAGGGAAAAACTCTCATGAAATGGTGCTCAAAGTGTCAGAAATGGTCATCAGAGAGTCTCGAGTGACACGTGTGCGGCCCTTCAATGAATACAGGAAGAAGTTCAGCCTAAAGCCATACACCTCTTTTCATGAATTCACTGGTAAGTGGAAGTAATAGTGTAACCATAACTAGCTTCAAAAACTCTTTTGCATCCCCCCCTTTTCTTTCTCTCTTTTGCATGAATATAGGGTAAAACATTTGAATTTTTTACTTTTGAATTATTAACATAATTTTGTATCTCATATAACTGTTAAATGCTCACATCAGCATGCTCAAAATGTATGTTAACATGCTAATGTTTAGCAGGTATAATGTTTACCATGTTCATCATTTTAGTTTAGCCTGTTAGCATGTGAACATTTGATAATTAGCACTAAGGATGATAGGACTGTCACTATTTTCATAATTTTGCATAATTTTGCAGATATTTAGTTATAAATCTAAGTAGTACTGATGTGTGGACTACTG
>JAJHUR010090550.1:0-10451 GCA_027495735.1 Lutjanus campechanus | reverse complement strand
AATAAATAACAATAAATAAATAAAATTACAAGTAAAAAGTTTTTAAAAAAAAGATAAAAATAAATACAAAAAATATATAATGATGATAATGATTATAATAATAAAGAAATAATGAATGAATGGATATTAACAAATGGATAATTGGGAGAAGTTATTTTTTGGCATTTTTGCCTTTATTTGATAATACAGCTGAAGATATGACAGGAAACAGGGCAGAGAGAGAGGGGATGACACGCAGCAAAGGGCCGCAGGAGGGAGTCGAACCAGCGGCTGCTGCAGAAGACTAACAGCCTCCATACATGGGTCGGACGCTCTACGAACTGAGCTAAACGTCCGCCCTTGGGAGAAGTTTTTAATATAAAATTAAAAAATAGTGCTTCATGCCGAAGCCTAAAGCAAATTCTTTGGTTACAACTTTGACTCCTCCAAAGCTATATGTAGCAGTATGTCGTATAAAGAGTGACAAAGACTGGGATAAGGACAAGAAGTGTTGGTGGTTGAGTGGTTTAGTCACTGGACTCGACAACCAATATTCAAGACCTACCTGTGTCAAAAAAAAAGATAGATTTTGATGTATTTTCCTAATAAGGCTTCAAAGTGATTATAGGCTTTAATTTGCACATTGTAAAGGATTAAATATTTCACTTTTGCAAATCCTGGTGAAATATGGTCTAAATGTGAAAAGTAAATATCTTTGTGAGTCTTTTCTCCGGTGACCATTATCATCTTTTTAAGGCCTTTTCAGCTGAAAAATGCTCAGCGGGAACAGTCAGTCACAGCAGTAGACGGCAGTAGAGGAGTTTGTACCACCATCTGGTTCAGAAGTGGTTTAGCCGACTTCACTGTCAGTCATCAGCGGAGCAGAGCCTCAGAGTAGCCGCTGCCCTGCCCCTATGTTTCTATCACCTTTCTCCACTTCTATCATGGTTAGTTTTGTAGTTTTTGGTCATTTCATGATATGGTTTGTTAAGTTTACAGCCTGCCATCCTGTTGCTCCTGTATTCGCTGTGTGCAATGGTAGAAACACTGATCTAAACAACTCACTGTTCCCAGGAGTGTTAACTTGTTATTTATTAGCACCATTAACTCAACTTCATAAAGCTGCTGCAAGGCGTCTGTGGACAAAAGCGGCAGTGTTTCCACCACCACCATGACCACAGAATCCAAATCCGTCTCAGAATCAGAAATACTTCATTTTTATATATATATAATACTTTATCTATTCCATCTTTATTTATATTGACTGGGCGGCAACATGTGATGTCGTCTCTGGATTGGATGTTTGCTTGTTTCCATGTTCTGTCTTATTTTTACTGTTTTAATGTCTACTTCAATTTTAGGCCTTATTGTTTTAGCTTGGTGTTGTCACATTGCCTGCGAGATATCCTGCTCTTTTGCTTCGTCTGTCAAAGCACTTTGTAAACTCTGTTTTTAAAAGGTGCTATATAAAGAAAGTTATTATTATTATTATTATTGGAATTATTCTTTGATCCAGGAGAGGAAATTATTCACAACACAGAGTATATAAAATATATAAAAACATATGGCTCCGGTCTGCATGCCATAATATAGAAAAATATTATGATATATATTATTTATTATGATATATATATGTAAAAAATCTCCTTGTAGTAGCTTTACATCATTTATAATTTTTTAATACATTAACTTAAAAAGTGTCATGCTGTCTTTTCTTTTTAGAGTATGAATCTTCACTGTCATAACTGCGCACTGGTGACGAGCTCCAGCCACGTCCTGGGCACCGGAGCGGGAGAAGAGATCGACCATACGGAGTGTGTGATCCGCATGAACGACGCCCCGACGATGGGGTACGAGACCGATGTGGGGAACCAGACCTCTCTGAGGGTCGTAGCTCACTCCAGCGTGTTCAGGGTCGTCCGGAGGCCTAAAGAGTTCCTGAGCCGGGCAGACAGCAACCCCGTGATCATCTTCTGGGGACCCCCGAACAAGATCGGGAAGGAAGCCAAAGGGACGTTGTACAGGTTGATCCAGAGAGTCAGCATGACCTACAGCAACTTGTCCTGCTTCAGTATCACAGCCAACAAAATGCGCAGGTTCGACAATCTGTTTCAAAGGGAGACGGGACGAGATAGGTGAGTATTTATCACATTTTATTGTCCAGTAGCCACACATTGGTAGATATCACTTTCACTAACTCTGATTTCCGTTTGCTTTGTTGTTTTGTTTCTGCTCAGACAAAAATCTCACTCGTGGTTGAGCACAGGCTGGTTCACCATGGTCATAGCCATTGAGATTTGTGATAATATTAAAGTATACGGGATGGTTCCACCCAACCACTGTGGGTGAGTATAAAGACGGATTTCCACCACATTGTGTGGCTCGACTTGCCTTTTTTGTTTTTCCATTATGACCTGGTTCCTGTGCCCGGTTACATCAAACCACCTCAGCTAAAGTTTCTTGTAAATTTTCATCTAAGGATGCTGTAGGAAAAATAAGTTACATAAAATCATCAAAAGGATTGCAAGAAGGTCATTTTTTCCTTAGAAAAGTTCCTTAAAAGTGAAATAATTTGTGAAACATGAGATTGTGGCTAAATATATGGTGACTGAAGAGGAGGGGACACCAAGACTCATTGTTCAGGACAGATAAAAACCCATTTTACCTTAGCCAAGAGCTAAGTGGCTAGCTAAGTTTTAACTCTGTCTCATATAGTAATGTTAGTTGTATCGTTTTATTGAAACTCACCAGTTCTTGTTGACTCGTGTCTCTAATATTTTCATAGGGTTGTTTACTTTGAGCCACGTTTTCTGCATGTCTGTATTTTTTATGGCTGAGTTAAATTTAATCTGGATTGTGTGCTTGTCCTTTCCAAGGAGAACAACATTCTCATCTTCTTTTGTTTCGTTTTCTCTTTCTTTCTTCTTTCTTTCTCTTCACGTGCTGTATTATGACAGTAACTGCTGAAGGCCTTAGTTTTAACACTTAAGGAGGCAAGGAGGCTTTATGCAACGTTCTTAAGTGAAGCCCTTTGCACAGGGAAATATTTTGCGTAAGGGACAAACTTCGAAAAAGGTGGTTTATGCAAGTGGGCACTGGTACTATTTTGGTATCACCTCAGTCGAGGTTCCAAGCGAGCCGAGCGAGCTTGTTGGTAGAGCAACACAGGACCACCGTGGTCATATCCTCTGTTATAAGAGTAGCATAGCTCCTGTGTTATTGAGGGAAAGAGAGTGAACAGCAGAGACAGTGAGTGCAGCGAAGCAGAGAGAAAGGTCACTCTGGCACAGGTAGGTTTGAGTTTGTCAGTGTAAAGAAGCTGCAGCTTCTCAGCACCAAAATAAAGCTCCTGTGTGCTGTTTCCCAACTGTTGGAATAGTGTTGCTATGACGATCAGTTCTGCCTGCGTCGAAGGAAAACAAAGTACCTGCTTCAAAAAAGGGAGTTGAGTTGAGCCGTACCATGTAGTGGAAATATCAACTATCAACCCATTACTGCAAGTTGCAGATACACTGGTTGTTAAACAAATTATCATCTGAAAACCATTTTTTGTAGGAAAAAAACTGGAAACAAGAAGTTGCCCTACCACTACTATAAGCCCAGGGGGTCTGAAGAATGTCTGACGTACATCCAGAACGAGGGCGGCCGACGAGGGAACCACCACCGCTTCATCACAGAGAAACAAGTGTTTGCACGCTGGGCGAAACAGTACAACATCACTTTCGTTCATCCCAAATGGTGATGACTCTTTTGTGAAAACCACAAAGGGATATCTCACAGAGACCTGAATGAAGAAAAGAAAAAAAAGAAGAAAAAAAACCCCCCAAAACGCTTTGAGCTGGATTTTATTTTAACACGCCCCGAATGAGCCTTCAAACAACCGCATGATGAATGACAGCTATTTTCAGGAAATGCCACGAGGATGAAAAAGCTTTTTGGGAAAAAGACTGAGGAGATGTTTGGGAATGTATTCCGTCACAGAAGAGGTTTCTCTGTGTATATTGAACATCGACACGTGGCAGCCGTCTGCCAAATGTTTTTTGTAAATAGAAAAGAAGATGAATTTTTACATGTTTATAATATTTTTGTTATGTATTGAAAATGCACTTATGTTTCCCACATGAAGGGAGGATTATATCAGCCTGCATTCTCATGAGATATGACAAAGTGGCCTATGAAACATTATATTCTATCAGCTCTCCATCGTACAGAGATTATACTCTACAGTAACTGCTGTCACGTTCATTAGATCACTTGATCAGTCCACAGATGAAATGATCTCTGAAGCCCCACGATGCAGTTTGTGAACTGGGTATTAAGAGCAGTTTCTGAACTGATATTATAATCTTACTTTTTCAGTGTTTTAGGTTGAATAATAAACATTTTTATTTTAGAAAAGAAGCCAAATGTACCAGTGTTTAACATCTTAACGCAAAGATTTGTACAAAACAACTAAATTAAAGTCTAAAATTATAATATTGAAATTTGATTAATAAGCAAAGAGGACCAAGAGTCTGACCAATACGATAGCACAATTAGGGCCATTGTAGGTTTTTTAAAAAAAAGTAATATTCAGAGAATAATCGTAGTAGTTCCAAGATTAAAGTTGTAAATTAACAAGAAAACGCTTCCTAGTTTTTGTCTCATAAATTTGACATTTTAATCTCAGAGAGTATCTGAATTTGTTCACATGAAAATGCCGTTTACATTTCACATAATATCCTAGCTTTTGTCTTGTAAATTCACTAATTTAATCTCTTTTTCCTCATAAAATTGGGAGCTTCTTCTCAATCTCAGAGAATATTTAAGTTTTCTTTTCTTTCCTTTCAAGAAAATTGGGAGTTTTTTTTCTCATAAATTTACCTCTTAAATCTCCTAAATATCTGATTTTTTTCTTGTAAATTTGCCACATTAATCTCAGAAAAATTTGCAGTTTTAATCTTGTAAAATTGGGAGTTTCTTGTAAATTGGCCATTTTAATTCCACAGAATATCCTCGTTTTTGTCTTGTAAATTTATGACTTTAATCTTTGAATTTTTTCCTCTGAATATTACTCCTCACCCCTGGCTCCAGAATAGTTATTTTATTATTATTTTTACCTACAAAGAACCTAATGCGCCGTCGTAGACCAACGATTCAATGCCAGATCACTATACCTGGTGCTAGTGACACATTACGAGCTGTCTTTTTTTTTAAGTTTTAAGAATCCAGCCTAACTTACCAGATGTCAACGTCAGATGGTTACAAAAATCACTCTGAGGATGAAGCTCATCCGTACCTTCAGTTAGTTATTGCAAGTCTGTTGATCTCAAACCTCGATAAACCCTAAATATCAAGCTATCAGTCCGTAACAGTAACATTTTTGCTGCACTAGATGTTGATTTTAATGTTTTCAAGAAAATTAGACTATGAACATAAAACTTCGACTTGCCTCATGGACTTGAAACCTTTTTACCTCAGCGGCATTTCAGCGCATGCAGCTCAAGTTCATCCGGTCTGCAGAATGCATCATGGTCATATTATGAATCAGTATGTCGCTTCAAGCACTGCACGATTAAATTAAAAGTGAAACTGTAATTTTATCATAGAAATGTGAAGCAGAGAAGGGTATAAATTTTAAACTGTGTTGCCTTTTACGATTAATTTAACTGTAGACATATCTTGTAAGAATATCAGATGTAATGTGCTTGATTTGTTGGTATCAGACGCCTGAATTGTTTATTTCTTTAAAACCATCAGCATTGAAGAGGAAGAAAATACACGAACCACACTGACTTATGCAACTGTACCAAGATTAAAATGCCTGCCAAATTTATCGAGATATTAACCTGAAATATTAACATTACTGAATTTTATATGATGCAAAATAATAATAATAATAATAATGATAATACAAAGGAACTGTGAACTGAGGCCCATAAAGAACACAGTCAATATGTACAACACACAAAAACACTGAACTTTTGTCCACCCGATTTAGACTGATCAGCCCCGACATTAAAACCACGGACAAGGTGAAGTGAATAAGTTTGATAATCTCGTCATGTCGCCCGTCTACAGGTGGGATATATTAGGCAGCAAGTTAATGTGTTGGAAGCAGGAAAATGGGCAAAAGTAAGGATCTGATAATGATTTGACTGGAGCATTAGCTATGGTTTCAATGGCTACGTTTACATGCACGCTAATTTTACACTATTATTCAGAATATGTCAATATTCTGAATTTGATACCGGTCATGTAAACAGCATGTTCCTGTTGGAGTTCGGCCTTATTCTGATTGGAACATTTTCTGATTTAGACACGTGGGATACGCTGGTATTATTCTGGTTTTAGGAGCAATCTTTGGACGTGTAAACAGTTTGTTTATTTACAGTCAGCTCTATGCTGTAAACAAACCAACTAGAGTTTGCAAGGCTGGAGTAGAGCTGCACACACCTAAGAAAATCCCTGGTTTTTAGTCAAAGGGAGATAGAAACTTTACTTTAAGCATTTGATAAACAGATTTTGTGTTTGCACCATCAAACAGTTCTGCCAACACTGGAAAACTTTTAAAAAAAAATGTTATTTTTACACAAAGAAGCATCCATAATCGTAGTATGCATGTCTGCTTGTAAATAAGAATATTAGAGGAATATTCCTCGCCATTAGCAATTTAAACAGCTTAGTTGTAATAATGTCTTTTTCAGAAAATGGCTGAAAACTGCTACATTGTACATGTAAATGTAATCACTGAAACCAAAGTGGGTTTATGAGACCATCAAAACATTAGGTGGTTTTAATATTGTGGCTGATCAGTGTAATTAATGACGTTAGTGTTAGAAACACCTGAGAATCCAGCTCAATGTAAGTCAACAGCACCACAAACTACAGGCTTCAAAACACTTTCTGAACAGTATAACCTTCACAAAGGAATGATTTCCCTGCAGGGGTGTTGCTATTAGTGTGTAATCAAGACCGTCCATAAGCCAGAAGAAAACTGCCGTCCTCATACAAACCTGCCCATAAAAATGAAATCTGTCTCCTTGTCTTGCTGAGAGAAAATGAAACACTAACAGAACAGGTAGATGCATGCAGCATGAGTGGCAACCGGAAAGTGATTGCATCCACAACACAATCTGAGAGCTGTTAAAGCCCTCCAGTCTTGTGAAATCTAACAGTTTTCATGTCACTAACAACAGATGGTTCACTTCTCTTAACACAGGCATGTGTTTGACCTACTCACTCAGAAACCTGAAGCCGACTGTGGCGTTTGTTGATGAAAACTGAACTCAGAAGCCATTTGTCTGTCCATGTTGTGCTGGTCTCAACACCATTTTTTAAACTAAAAAGCTCTCTGTGATGTTTATGGAAAAACAAATTATACTCTTTGAAAAATACAATACGAGTCAGTTCAAGTCTGTGGATAGTATTTGTATTTAAATATGTACAATTTGTTGATCCATACAGAAACAAAGGCATACAGGATTGTGACTAAATAATTAACAGGTATCTAACACTGATGTGTCTGATGTGTTGTTTCAGGTACAAGCTGTTTGAACAGTAAGAAATACTAACTGGTCAAGTTATGGGAAATTAACAACTTCACGATGATGAAAATGTCTGCCAGCATGTGTTTACTTTCCTCCATCACTAACTCTTTAATAAACCATGGGACACATCTGAAAAGGCAGCTGTGATCTTCTGTCTCAGCCCCGACATGGACACTAAGACGGCCTCCTGTTGGAAAGAAAATAAGGAAAATAAATTATCACGCTACGTTAATGTGAAAATGTGCAGCATCTTGTCACACAATGCTTTGGAGGTTCAACAAATCTGTCATATAATCGGCCCTCACCTCTGTGCGAATGGTCCTGCTGCCCTGACCGGGACACGTGTTGAGGTAAAGGTCAAATAAAACACCGGGGTCCGTCACATCTAGGTTTTGGTCAGCATCTACACTGGCCTCCAGACCCTGAAGACCTCCAAAAACTACCAAAAGGTGCCTAAAAAGTGGGAAAAGGTTGAGTTTAAATTAATGAAACAAAATGATGAAGATCTATTAATGGTATAACACGTCAAAGAGTCTTTGTAGTGGAAACTGAGAGTCTACACGGAGATGAGACAAAGACAGGAACTTGGTGCGTAAGAGGAACAATTTATTTGACAAATAAAAAGCTAAAGCAAAGATGCGCGACCTTGTCTGTGCATGTGCATGTGTGTATGCATGCGTGTCTTTGTTTCAACCCAGATGTTTCCTCATTTGGTCATTTCTGAGAACCCCGTCTCCAGATGCATTATGTTGTTTTGTTGTTCCAAAGAAAACACTGCATCACAGCCTGTGTTGAAGTCAAAGACCTCATCAAGGGGTAGTTCACCCAAAAATGAAAATTCAATCATTATTTACTCGCCCTCATGCTAACTGAAGGTCGGTTTTAGTTTTTTAGCCCACAAAACACTGCTGGAGTTTCACATGAAAACAATGCTGCAGAATCTCGTCAATTGAAAAACGGGACCGAACGTGGACCGCACGGGCGTACGTCATGTTTGGAACAATTTTTTTAAGTCTTTCCTGCAAAAACTATTGTCATTATTGATCAAACTGTTGAGCACTGTCTCCATTAATCAATTGGATGTTTGGTCCAAAAATGTCAGAAAGTTTCCAAAACCTCGAGATGACGTCCACAACTCAAAGATACTCAGTTTACTGCCAGATAGAACGACTAAACCAGGAAATATTCACATTTAAGAAGCTGAATTTAGAAAGTTTTGAACTTTTTAAATTAAAAAGAACTGAAAACGATTTATCGATTATTGAAATAGTTGGTGATGTGCTTGTCTTGCACGTTTAATTGCTTTTTTGTAAACAGTGAGCTCTTCACAGGAAATGTGATAACTGATCATGAGTTTATTCTTTCTCCGTCTTCTTTCTGCTATTCGAAAGTTTTTCTTTAATTGTTTAATTTCTTAAGGCTTTAATTCACAGGACAGCTGAAGATATGAGAGGAAAGTGGGAGAGAGTAGGGGAATGACATGCAGCACATTTCATGGCGATCCTTGTAGAAATTAAGATACGTCACTAAAAAGGACAAATATCCTCATGGTGGCACTAGAGGAAAATTCAGGGGATCACCAAAGTCATTATGATTCATTCTCTGGGGAACACAAATGTTTTCACAGAACTTCATGGTAATCCATCCAGTAGTTGTTGAAATACTTCAGTTTCAATCAAAGTGGAGCAACCAACAGTCAACAAACCAACATGGCGATGCCACTAGCATGGCTAATTAAAAAAAACGTTCCCCTCCCATCTCACCGACTCTGAACTTACTTGAATGGTGGCAGCGTCGCCTGGTCCATGTTGCTGCCTCTCTCCGATGTACCAATAGTCACATCGTATCCTTCTTCATATGGACTCTCTGTGAAAACTGCACCTGCATTAAACAAACAGACAGAAATAAACATAAAGCAGCCACAGCAGGGAAAACCTGGATTCTTACAAAGATTCTTATTAACTGAAAAAAAAGTGATATTCGGCTCTTAATCCTCCAAGATGTTGCAAGTTAATTTGGTAATTTTGACACTGTATGTTTGAGTAGCAGCAGTGTATCATGGGAAACCTACTGAGGCAGGATGCCAGGCGGACACTGTAACCCCAGTAGAGACCTCCTTCAGTTCTGGGCACGTGAGGAGCCACCACCACACCTTTATAAACTCTGCTCTCTGAGGAGGACGGACATGTGCAGAATCTTCAGTGCAAGAAGAACTTTGAAACGAGTAAATATATAAAAGATTAAAAAGGTCACAGTCTGATGGACAAATCAATACCTTGATTCTGTGTCTTATTGAGCTTAACTGTGACTCGAAGTCCATACTGCAGCCGTTTATCAATACGAACCTCCTGTGGGAGGAGACGGACAGTTCAGTCAGATCAACACTGTAATAATCTGCAACAAATTTGGTAAGTTATTTGGGTCGTTTTTCAAGCACAAATACCAAAAACTCACTCTTTAATTGAGAATATTTTCTGACTTCTTTTGTCTTCTATGATAAACTGAGTGTATTTGGGCTTTGGACTGTTGGCTGGACAAAGCAAGACATTGGAAATGTGTCCATTTTTAAGAAAAAAAAGGCCAAATTCTCTGATTTCAGCTTCATAAATCTGAATATTTTCTGGCTTCTTTACTCGTCTCTGACAGTAAACTGAGTATCTTTGACTTGTGAACAAAACAAGACATCTAAGGGCGTCATGTTGAACTTTGAGAAACACTAATCAACATTTTTCACCATTTTCTGACACTTCATAGACCAAACAACTAATTGATTAATCAAGAAAATAACTGACAGGTGAAACAACAATGAAAATACTTGTTAGTTGCAGCCGTAGATCATAATGTGTACAATCAGGGTAACACCAACCTCCATTAAAACACGCTCACCTTTCTCATTCCACAGTTGACTAACGAGCCTTGCCCATGTTTGGTCGTCCTGTCGAC
>JAJHUR010090549.1:0-63183 GCA_027495735.1 Lutjanus campechanus | reverse complement strand
ATCAACATACAAAGTAGATGAATTCCCTGCCTTTTTTACGGCAGAGCTAGGATGAAATCCTGTCTGAGTCATAAGTGTTTTTGCTCTGGCTGTACAAAATGCTTTCCATTTTCAGGGTTTCAGTTTTATGATTTTGAACAAAGAATGATTGGATGTCTAAACCATCTGTCCCAGATTGTGTTTAGACTATATCCACCCTAAGGACAGCTTAAACCTCTTTTTTATTTAGGGCCATTTCAATCAAAAGGTTGTAAATGTTGTGTTTATCTAAATTGAGTACCTCCGAAACCTCGGCTGGTCGTTTGAACCGCAGGAATAAAGTTGACTCAAAAGAAAATGTTGCTTCAGAAGGTTGCACAGCAGGTAGGCTACCTCAGCTGTCGGCTTTGGGGCATTTTTTTTTCTAGCCACATTCTGTTTTGTCTGCTATTAAGTAGGGACCACAGAGATCTTGAGAAGTGGGTAAAAAATGGTACAATCTTGTAAAATTCTGTAACCCACAAGTGTGAGCCTATACAATATGTGCTGTAGGGAAGGCATGCAGGCAGACTTAATAGTACATGATGTCATTTGTGGCAGCACAAGAGCGAACATGAAAATAAAATGGATTTATTGGATAAGAGGGAAACACTGCTTTTTGGTATCCAAAACAACTTTGTGCTGAATGGGTAGAAACATCATCACCACTATATAACATAAATATAGCACAAATTATGAGCTTTTAATGAGAGCATATTCACCAGTCTTAATGCCGCCTCACTTGAAGTCCTTCAATGTAAGAATTATTGAGAAGTCTGCTAACTTAGTCATTGACAACCTTTGAAAACCTCTCTCTTGATCAGCGCTCTATGATAATCCATGCAGTTGAGATGTCTTAAAGGAAGAGTTTGGATCATTTGAAGGGGGCCTTATATGAGGTATTTATCCATAGTCAGTGTATCACCTGCAGTAGATGGAGGTTGTCCCACCCCCAGTTCAGTACAGCACGGAAGCTAAGCAATTAATATGCTCTGGCAAAACATTTAGCCACTAAGACAAAAGGTCCATCCAAAGGAAAAAAAAAAATCAATACGAATTTAAGCATGTGCTACATTTAGAATATTTCTATTGCTTTACCTTGCTGTCAATTGCCTATTCTGATGGGAAGCTACCATCATGTAATCCAAATGCCATTCTCTTTACCTCATCTGGATTCCATTATTGAAATCAGTTATTTTACCTTGGAGAACACAGGAGTTGCTTGTGCACTGCTAACTAACGGGATGAGGCAGTGGTAGACCAGCAACTCTGTGTTCTGCAAAGTAAAAATTACCGATTTCACCTTGGGAATTTGGTTGCTTTGAAAAGAGTGATATTTTGCTCATATAACAGCAGTTTTTGGAAAAGGTTGTCTGACTGCAAGGTAAAACAGTGAAAATACTTTTTTTTTATGCATTTATGTCCTTAGACAAGACAGCTGAAGGTCCTGCAGGGACTAATTAGTACATGCGGCGCATGCTCCACCAACTGAGCTACCAGGGTGCCCCAGACCTTTTTTAAGTGGCTAAAATACATTTTGCTGCTGACCCTGTCCACAGCAGTTCTTTCCTTAGCTTCCATGCTGGTACTCCTCCCTGTTTTTCCAAACTGGGGTTGTGCCAACCTCCATCGACTGCAGGTAATACACTGACTATTGATAAATAGTTCATGCAACCCCACTTCAAATAATCCAGACTCTCCCTTTAACTAATGCTCTATGATGATCCATGCACTTCAGGCCTTTTAAGTTTACATTAACAACCTAAAACAGGCAGTGAGCACATTATTCATTCCTGGAACTTTGAGCCATAAACTGTTTATATTAAAAGAAAATTATTTCAAGATCACAGCCAATGACTTCTGTGTACTGACTGTTCTGTTCTCTGTCTTCTTTCTAATGTTTCCCATTACAAGATCAGCGCTCTGAATCATCCTCTGCCTCTTGCATCATCTCAGTGCGGCAGAATCTGCATGTAAAATCCCTCTCCTCTAAATTGCTTTTGATATTTATGTCACACTTTGGCTCATCTCAAAGAGGGGCTCGTGAATGAATGAGGAGAAATCATTGATAACTGGGCAATTTTAGTCTTCCTCCATGATGTCAGTGACAGTTTAGCTCATGGTTGGACTTTGCACGCTGAAGAGTCTTTCAAGTCCAGGCCAAACAATGAGGGGTTTGGGGCTGATACGAGTTTCTCTGATACATTTCCATGAAGCTGAGAGGTGCTCGGGACTTGCCAACAGTTTTGAGGGAGAAAAGAAAGAGGATCAACTATAGAAAAAGGAGGAGATTAGAGTGACTATTGAAAAATGTATCTTGCCAGCAGCTGTGGTCTCTT
The DNA here is from genome assembly GCA_027495735.1 of Lutjanus campechanus. Classification (NCBI taxonomy): domain Eukaryota; kingdom Metazoa; phylum Chordata; class Actinopteri; order Lutjaniformes; family Lutjanidae; genus Lutjanus; species Lutjanus campechanus. Next base: position 60,826 of record JAJHUR010090549.1, on the reverse strand, counting down.
TTGCCTCAGATCAAACAGGCAGATAAAGAGAGTGAAGAAGTGTGAGGAGGTTGAACTGTGCCAGCCCTCCACAAGAGGGCACAGATGATGTTGCTGAAGGAGGCTAACCAAGTCTCCTCCTGGGGTGTTTCTGATGACATGCCTAGTTGGTAGGACCCTTCTTGTTGAGCCCTGGCCCAGATTTGGTCATTAATCTCCCATTGTTATATGTCACATGTCTAGTTTCTTCTGAAATACTGAAAAATCTCTGGTTACAGAATATTATGTCATAATAGCTCAGTGTCCACTTAAACACACAACTCTGACAGTTGACAGGATTGAATACAGATAATCTTTTTTGCTTGTTTTGAGTGTGAAATTTAAGGCTACAATGTGTTATTCCAAAATACCAAGAGCAGATGTGAAGTGTCCTACACTGTAGACTAGCAGTTTCTAATTTCTGTTGAGCATTATGGTTAAACAAAGCCACAATAGCTTTTTTTTTTTTTTTTAGTTTGTCACAACACATTTTGTCAGCTATACCTCTCACTTGCCAGAATAATTTAAACAACCAGTGTTTTTCAATAATGTACAAAGTGGGAAAGCGTTAATTCACAGTTGTTATTAATTTACAGTTGTTTGTCCATCGTCCTACTACAGCTGAAATGGTTAGCCTAGTCGATTAATCCAGTTGGTCAGCGGAAGATATTCTGTAAGTGTTTATTATGACATGCCAAGAATTCAGTGGCTCAAGATACTCAAATGTGAATATTTAGTGAATTTCTTTGTCTTGACATGATTGCATGATTGTAAACTGAATATTTTTGGGTTTTTGACTGTTTTTAAACAAATCAAGGCGTTTGAAGCTCATGATGTGACGTAAAATATTTCTGATATTTAATAAATGAAATTACTAATTGAGTAATCCAGAAAATATTTATAATATTCAGGTTAATCAATAACAAAAATAATAATTACTTTGAGCCCTAATTCCTACCAAATGTCCAACAAGTTAAGTTTATCTTACTTAGTACTTAGTATTTTCTCTGCATCTACTTGTCAGGTTGTAGACCAACTTGGGCCCCTTGAAACTTGCAGAGGGGCCTTTTCTGGAGCCAGTCTTTGGTTTGTCTGTTCTGGGCTAGTGTAGAAACATGGCAGTGCAACATGGCGGCAACAGTGCTCACCCTAAGGTAACACGTAACTAATCTTTTCTTATTTTCAGGTGATTATACAGTAATGAAAACATACCATATTTTATTCCATATCTGCTATATACTGCCAATAAATCCAATGAAAAATTGCACACTGGACCTTTAAGCGCTTTTATATCTCATTTTCAACTTGGCTTTATAGGCTGACAAAGATCTTGTTTGAGGTTAAGATGCATGACCCGGGTTTCCTTGATAATTGTAAGAAGCTCAGCTTTGTATTTCAACATTTGCTTGCTCTTCATTTGCAGTTACTCTGGCCATTCTCCTCAGTTAACAGAAGACTGGAATTGTACTTTGCAGCTCAGCGGTGTAAATTTTTTAAGACACTGCTGGTAGAACACTTTTACTTGACCCCATTTTCCATTTATAAATAAAGTTTTAAACATCTATAATGCTGTTTTCCCTCCTGGTCAGTTTTACCACCTCCGTCTGTCTCCTCTTTGTTGAGCAGGTTGCGAAGCAGGACTATGAAGTGATCATAATGGTATCACCTGCCCATCAGTGCTGGAGGTTAGATGCTGACACAGAAAGAGCAGTCAGGGTTTGATTTACAGGGACATGTGGTCTTGGCTGCTGTTTGTCCTTGCAGTTGGTGTGTCATTACAGAGCCTTCAACTCTGTAGATGGCCCCATATGGTGCAAAAGACATCTGAAGTTGTCTTACTGGGTCTGGAGTTTTGCTTGGAATGAAATGAGAATAGAGTGTGCTCATAGTTTTTGTCAAAAACAATAATCATTCAAACTAAATTGGTGCTTTGAATTTATATGTCCTTTTTAAATTGTGTTAAACCATATTATTGTACTTTTGTCGTCAATTTGCCATCATTTCTGCAGTTTATGTAGACATGCTGTTCTCTCGGCAGGCAAGAACCCTTCTTTAAGTGAAAAATGTAGTCTAGTTAGAATTCTGAATTCTGCCTGTGCTATACTATTAGCCTCGTTTCCCCCATAAACCTAATTGATACCTATGGCTAGTGGTGAAGTGTAAACAGACAGGCAGCTGGTGAGACAGCCATGTGTCTTAGATGGAACAGCCACCCAGCCCATAATGTAGCACAGTTTGGATTGTTCACTCCCTCTTCTGTGGCTGTCAGGGCCGAACAGAGGCGAGGAGACGACCGCACAAAAGAAATATTTGTCCAATCTGTCCAAGCAAACTCCCCAATTGAGGACTGAACTTTCCCATCGCATTGCTCTGTGTCTGTGTGACATGTAATTGAAAGAGGAATTATGCTTTGAACTGAGGAGGAGGGCAGCCTTTGCATTTAAAGAAGTTGACCACTGACAAATTATGCACCTGTTACATTAAATTTTTAACCTGGTCAAAATTCAACTTGGGAAAATATATTTAGGTTTTATGATGATGAAGTTGAGTTTAGACTAAACAATAGCTTGGCAATGTGTTCAAAGCTCCTTTTGCTAAATTTACAACAGGAGCATTGAAGATAAAAAGATGTTGGTTTTAGACCACACGTTCTTGCATTAATGTTTATCTGCAGATCTTAAATATGTTATTTTAATACACCACATTAAAGAGTTTTTTACCTTTTTGAAATAAGCCAAGTCTGTATGTCTGGACAATGATTACCATATGCAAACATCAAATATATTCTCATTGCGCCATGGTTGAAGGCTTGCCATTTAAACACGGTGTTTTTCAAAGCACCGTGGTACATAAATATCTCTCCACTGTGCAGAAAATGGGGTTTCCTCCTGTCAGTATCTCCAGGCTTTTCAGACTGCTCTGCTACCAGTATCACAAAGAGCCAGGAAGTCTCGTTCTGTGTGCGACTACTAAAACGTTTATCTCTCTCAATTCATGAGAGGGTGTTGGGTCTGCCGTCAAGAACCCTGATTCAGTGTGTGTGTTAGTGTAGACTCAAATGGTTTGCCAGTGTGAAGTGAAAAGGGTTGCCAGGGTGGTGAAAGCAAGCTGTTTGCTCATGTCCAGACCCGCAGAATGGATGAGGACACAGATGGGATTTCTCTCTGGTGGACTTTTCTTCTGACCTAGCCTCTCTGTGTTTGGAGAGACATGGAAACCTCAGCTGGAATGGACAGGCATCTTATTGAATGAAGAAAGACTTAGGGTTTTCACCCAGCAGGGTCTGAATAGGATGTGGGAGACGGACAGTGAAAGTTGTGTGTGGGGATGAGGGGGGTCTGTTGAGATGAGGTCAATATAATGTGAATGGCCTCATGCTGTCACCAATTGCTCTCTACTTGTGACTTTGGGAATGAAAACATGTTTTTTGATACTACTGAACTTACTGACCATGCGCATGTGTGTCTAAGAGCATGTGGTAGATTGATATGAAATGGTGGTCTGTACTATAGTTGTCTAATGCAACTCAGGCGCGTCCGGGCCTTGCCCTTTGAGGCTCCATAGAGCTGTAGTACCATAAAACTTCAAAGCCTGGACTAAAGAAATCATCTGGGTTTGTTTCTCTCCACTCCAAGTGCTTCTGCTTTTCTCTTAAGAACTATGGGGGGATTCACAAAACAGCAGCGTATTTTCAAAGAGAAACGAAATGCATCTCCAAGAAATGCATCCAAGAAACAGTTCTTGGCTTAATGTACAGGGCAACCTCAGCATATCTGAAGTTAATACCAACATGCTATAATAGGAGAGGTAGTAGTGCTGCAACAGATTTTCCATGACTTGTCTGCTGTCTTTTCCACCACATGATGATATATCTATATTACCTCTAGTCCAGTCCTCTACCTTTTTATTTTTTCATCTTTTCCGTGGTCTCAACAGGAAATTCTGCAGTTACAAATTGTTAACATCAAAATGGGCAAAAGTTTCCAAAAAGGAAGTTTTCTAATCCACTTAAGTAACATGCACCATGTTTCCCTTTGTCATACAGTAGGTGTTAGTCATTTGCTCGTTGTTTGGCCTCATGCCTGGGACTCATTTGCTATTGGAGACCCTGCCAGAAGCTAAATTATCCAGACAGCCTTACTCCCAGGGTCACAGGGGCAAAAAGTTCCCTCTTCCATGATAAGGTGGTTAGTCCAGGAGAGAAAGTGTGGATTTGCTTTTGGCTTTTAAAATGTGGCTTTCAAAGGACACACATACACACAGGAGGCAGAGATATGGTTGAAAGCTCTAGCTCTTTTGGTGTGGACAAGGATGGCTCCAGCGTGGTAATAATTCCCCTTGTTGCACCGAGTGAAGAAGTTTACGTGTCTCAGGACCTTGTCCAAGAGTGAGGGTAAAATGGGGGTGGAGGGGATCCCATGGTGCAGTTGTGACTTGCTGACAGGTGTCGGCACGACCAGGGGTGAAAGGTCAAGACAGTTTCCATGGCAATACAGGTCTGGAACTGCTTCTGGTAACATACTTGGACAGAACAAGCAATCAACAGCATGAGTATATTGTTTATAGTACACAGTCTGATTTGCCCTACTAGCCATTAATGTTGCTGAATTTTGCTGAATTTGCTTTTCAGTTCTTTGTATTTTTGTCTTTTTTACCCAGGGCTGAGCCATGTAACTGAAAAATGTATCAAATGTACAATAAAACTGCTACTTTCGACGTATTTTTAATGAAGATGAGGATAAAAGGTGATTTTAACTGCATTTGAATCAAGGCAGTCAGGTAATAGACTTAGGCTGCCATATTTGTGAGCTGACCCGTCCTTTTATATTCACAATTTCCTCGCCATCTGCACAAATTTTCTCACTCTCTGCTGTTTGTGTTGTTGTGTCACATGTCAGTGGTGCAAATGAATAACACATCTCTTCGATGATTGTCTGTTTGCGTGTCACTCGTAGCATGCTACATTGTCAAGGGATATTATCGGCTGTTTATGAGCCACGAGCACTGCATTTGCACAAAACTACTGATGTTGTATTGAGCAATTCTCTTATTGCTATAGATAAAGTTTCTATTGTCAATACATATCATGATCGTTTTATTGCCCAGGCCTATTTTCACCAAATACTGTTTTTTAAATCACATGTATATTGTATGTTCATTTAGAAAGTGAAAAGAGTTGAAATCTGATTTTGTAGATGTGTGAGGTTATACAGGTCATCTGTGGCATCTTTATGCAGACATAAAACAAAAACATGTCTGCTAAACGATTGGCTGTTTGTGTTTCACTTGAGGCATGCTTCATTATCAAAGGATATGACAGGCTGTTTATGAGCCAGGGCGTATTCGTTATGTGCTTTCATGGTGGTTTGCATTTAATGCGTTTTAGTGAAACATCAAAAGTTTTGCTGAACTATTTTCTTATTGCTATTGATGACATGCCACATGTATGCAATTGTTTGTTCATTTACCAATTTTATAACAATCTTGGAGTTGCAGTCCAAATTGTAGATGTGTGAGGTCATACAGTTGATCTGAGGCATCTTCGTGCGAACCTTTCAGTTTACAAATGTAGTTGATTTGACTTTGACTGAAAGTAGAAATGAGTTTAGATTGACTTACCATAATTATCAGAGATGAAGGGAATAAATGACTTCTGTCAGCGAATGTGAAGGAGTAATGAAGGTACTCCCAAGTAAAAGCATCTACTTTCATTTTTTCTAGGATGTGAGTCACTTGAGCAGACCTTGACTTTGAGCAAGAGATGATGTTTTGGAGATAATAGCAACTATCATTGTAGAGAGAAACTAGAGGTTCCATAGAAAGTTTGCACCAGGGTATCAACAATGTTGCCTACATATGTGTCACACCCGCTGTGACATGCAATAACATACATGATTATGTACAAATGTGTTCTTTCTCATTTAAGATGGTGCTACTTAAAAACCACAGTTGACAGCAGGGGTGACAGAGGCTAGATGTGTGTTACACCCAGTGGAACAGAGCTTTGTTTCAGAAGTCCAGAATGGGCACATTAACGTCAGGTTAAACCAACATTGGGAATGGGAGTGACGCCAGGATCATTAGAGAGCGAGAGCGAGCGCTGGGCAGGGTCAGGTTACATGTTGTCGACCCCAGAGTCAGACCTGCCCTGAACCTGCCTGTCAGAGGAGAGGTGGGATGGAGAGTGAGTGTAGAGGAGGAGGAGGAAGAAAAGACTGCCGAGTGACACATTTTGACACACAGGCTTTGCTCAATGGCGTCTATTCAGCTGGACAGTGTTGCTTACTTTGGCGTCGGAGAAGAGCTTAATCAGATCTGATGCTTGTATTAGAGCCATCTCAAGTCACATGATCGTTAACTAAGTTGTGTGCAGTCAGTAAGATTTAGAAACCAAACTATCTGGTGATGTGTTTTCCTTATGATTTATTTATTAACATACAAGGATGCATAATATTGATTTTTTTTTTTTAATAAACATTCTAATGTTTTCCAACTAATTTTGGCTAATTGCAGATACATGCACATCTTTTAATTGTCAGGTCTTTTCCGCAATTTTCATTTTATTCTGCCTACTCTTATTATGATGATCCACTGGCAGATACAGACATAATTTACTGTGCTTTTGAAAATAAAATACATTGCTTCTCAAAATGAAATGCAATGCTTTTCAAAATGAAATACAATGCTTTTCAAAATGAAATACAATGCTTTTCAAAATGGACTCATCCACTGGACAAATTAAGATATTGCTTGCAGATTTTTTTCTCTTTGTTCTTTACTAATTTGTTATAATGATGCTGATGATGGCTCTTAAGATGATTAAGAATTAAATTTGTAGTGCTGAAGGAATGTGATTTCCTCCGCCAACGAATAGCAACTTTGATGTCCCTTAAGGACACTTTAAAAAACCTCCACACCGCAGACATACTTGCATCATCTGAACATAATTGGTCATTTTTGTCTAGTGACACAAAAGTAATATTGTGTTATAGATGAATATTATGTCAGTGATTTGTTACAGTGCTCTGAATCCAACACTGGGATGTCTGTGGCCTGGATGTGACATCATGCAGGGAGGTGAACCCGGCGCTGGGTCAGGCCCTAATGAGACCCACAGAAGAGTCATTACAGTCAGTGGGAGAAAGTTAGACTGTTGAGAGTAGCAAACTGCCGGGTGGAGCAGCCCCCCCTCCCTCCATTCCTACTCCAACCACCCCCTCCCCTCCCCTCCCCTCCCCTCCCCTCCCATCCTCCTCTTCTACCAGCTGGCTAACAGATGGAAGGACCTGTTGGCCAAGAAAGTGAAGGAGAAGAAGGGAATGTGGGCGAGGAGGGGAGAAAAAAAATTCAGTGACAGATATATTGAATGATAAGCAAATTTGTGGATGCTTGAATCAGAGCATGGGGAGCACTTGCATATTTTTTCTCCCTCATTGTGGACAAGTGTGACAAGTGTGTATGCGCGGAGGCGACATTTGGCTAGGGTCGTCGGTTGGGTTACGCAATGTTAGCGTTTGGCGTGTTTGTTTACAAGGCTTGTGAAATGGAGGAAGTCAGATTGTGCGGGGGAAGGTGATGAGAATGTCAGAGGATGGGAGACAGAGTGGGTACAGGCCGTGCAACGCGCAGGGTTGATGTGTGTCTGCGCACATGCCTGTGTGTGTGTGTTTGCATTTGCGGTCAAGGGGAGCAGCAGTCAGAATGATCTCTGTCCTGCTGTTATTTACCTTCTAGGCCCTTCAGAGAAGAAACCAGTGGGTGTGGTTGGATCAACAGCGACTTGTCCTCATAGATTTATACAAACACCACCTCCTCAGATCGCCTGAGAGTTTGCTCTGTCCGTGTGCTCTTGAGTACAAAATTTTTAAGCTGTATGCACAGGTGGTGGCAATGGAAAAGGAAGTCAGGTCCCAGTTTTACTGCTGTATTTGTTGGTTTTGGTTTCAGTAGACACATTGTACCCTTTTATGATGTTTGATAAGTTCTGTAAAAAGTATAATGTGTGTATTGATGAAGTAAATTATAACAACCAATTTCTGATTACTGTGAACAAGCCTTCAAATAAAATGAGTTAGTCCATGTTTGGCTTTTGTGAGCCAATAGTAACCTATCAAAATATTTTGACTATAATAGATTTATGGTTCATTACCATGAGATGGCAGACACTTTTCTTATTAAATGACAAGTTTGAAACACTTGAGGAAACATTTTCTCACTAGTGTTGACAAAGCTGTGCAGTGTATCACTTTCTTTCTTATCTACACGGTTTCAGAAGTGATAATTTGCATTTAATCTGTTAAAATAAACGTACTTTTACTGATTAAGAGATCTCTAGCACATTGTTGTCATATTTGCTTTTCACTTCCTGTAAAACTTTTGTCACCTCTCCACTTATTGTAGATTGGTTCATCGTCACAAGGCTAAATTCAACTATTTAATGCTATGCAAATAAGGGATGGATATGAAGGAGGAAAATAAACCGTTTTTAATGGTGATATTCAGATGTGGTGTTGTTAATCCTGTATTTTTGCATCTTTGCATCTTTTATGGGCAATGATCTATTTTCAGAATTCAGCTATTGTCTGTAATATTCATTCTCCAGTTGGTAATAAGACAGACTCATCTCTTTTTATCAATGTGACAGTGCCCCTGTAAAACCATTTAACATTTAAATGTTAAATGGTGACATCTGACCTGATGGGTTAACACTCAAGTGATGTTATTTCTGTTATTTCCTGTCTGAGAGTGATCCTCAGTGATTGTTTTTGTTTTCCATCCTGCTCATAAACAAAGGAAATTCATTATTTGTTGTTTAGTTACATGTCTCAAAATATGCTGACTGAATGTATTGTTTAAAACCATTTTAATTGAATCATCATTCCTTAATCCCACAGTTGTCATGTTTCCCTCAGTTATTCCCAGCTCACTCAACCTTTTTAAGTTGGATAAATGTTTGAAAACAAATACATGTTGGGAAACTCTACCCTTTAGTCTTAAGCCACTTCCTCAGGGTTTTTATAGCAGTGTCTCTTTTCCTCATTTATAATGGAAAAGTACATCTGGCAGGGTACTCTGTGCCATATTGTAGGCCTGCTCCGTACAACATCTTCTGTTTGTCAGCGTGCTCTACTCATCTTTGTTGGATATTTTAAGGAAATCCTGACATGGAGAGGCTTTCCTCCCTAGCTCAATTTAGTTTTCTTTCCCACAACTCTCAAGATATTTTGGCGCTCAGCAGGAGCACATTGTATATACTGTTGTGAGGTGGTTTGCTTAGATTTGGCTAGAACTAGAGGTTGCAATGCAGTCCTGTTTTTACAGCTCTGGTACGGTACCAGGCTGGTCTCTTTTAGATACAGAATTTAATAAATATGTCGTTAAATGGTTACTGGCCTCACCTGTTTGAAAATATCTTTCAGCCCTGTCACATCTCAAATCTTGTGTGAGTTCTTTTCTGGTGCTTGAGAGCATTTATCTGTCACTTTGCTGAATATTTTGTTTACCACTTTACTGCCAGGGAGTCTTTTTTTTCTGTCTTTTGATGGACCTATCTGCTGAATTGTGTCTTTTTAATACTGATGATCTCACTCAGCAGGTGCTTGGTCCAGCTTGGCACCTCTGATGTCTTAGGAATTGTTTCCTTGGAAAATTAAAATAGGAGGCAAAAAATCTACAGCTGGAACAACTGGAGTTGATTTGCGACTTCCCTTAGGGGTGCAAGTAATGATTGTTTTCATTATTGATTAATCTACCAATTGTGTTTGCAATTAATTGCTGAGTCTATAAAATGTCAAAAAAATTTGTGAAAAACCTCATCACAATTTCCCAGAGCTCAAAGTGATGTCATCAGAATGCTTCTCCTGTCCACCCAGCCGTCCAAAACCCAAAGACTCTTCACTGGCTATCATAAGTGACCAACAAAGGCAGCAAATGCTTACATTTAAGAAGCTGGAGCCTGCAGATGTTTGACTTTCTGCTTGAAAACGTAGTGATATGATAAATCAATGATCAGATAGTTGGCTGATTTTCTTTTTATCAACTAAACATAGATGATCAGCAACCATTTCCTTTGTGAATAATGACTTCTTTACTATCTATTTACATTCATTACACTCTGCTACACTTTTACAACAGTATTGAAGGACACTCACTGTCATTGCTGTACCTCAGGTCAAAGCCTTCACTTCCTCTCACCCGCCCTCTTCTCCACCTCCTACCTTGTTCTCTGTTGTACCTTCCTTACAACCCAAGACTATAAAATGCTAATTTGCCAGTCTGTTGTCTCAGGGTTTTGTTTTTGGCAGCTGAGAGCAGACCTGGCTGGGACAGTTCAGGTAGGTGAGGGACAGCTGCTCTGCAGCTCACTGACTGTGTGAGAAAATAGTCATCACAGGACTCTCCTCAGGGCTTTACTGTTCTCTCCCCCCTTGTTTTGTCCTGTTGGGAATGAGGCACAGGGCCATTTAGACTCATATCCCAGCCGCAGCACCAACAGAGCATTTGCTGTTGTCTGCTTTGAGAGAAATTGTCCCAAAAGCTAGACGTTACCTGGCCATTCTGAAATACTCATTTGAGCTAGACTGAATATAGCTCTGTGTTTTAAGGGTCAGACTTTTCTGCATCTTTCTTTATTGCTGTCTGCACTTGGGGAAAAAAAGACTTCATTTAATAATGTGAGAAACATGCTTGACTTGAAGTTTTGAATACGTTGTTGAACAGCCAGGAATGTTTCAGTGAGTGTGCTTTTATTCTCTGCACAATTTGGGCGTAAAGATAGATGGCATCCTGTTGGGATGATATGTGGCACCTTTGTACCTTTTACTAAATGTGTTGTTTGTTTTTTGATAGTTCAATGTGTACTCAAATTGGATTTATGTCTGTCTGAGCAACAGGTTAAAAGTTACTCCCTAGAGACGGTACTAAAATAAACTGTTATGCCCCTACGGATCCTTAGGGAGAGCCCATAAACCTAAATTCCTCTCACAACTGAAATCCCCTTGTCTCTTGTAGTGAAAATGTGAATGGAAAATTGCAGGCCATTCATTGAGCATTCCAGGCTCGTTTTTGTTAAGTGTTGAGTCTTTGTACATCATGACTTACCTAGACTGACTGCATAATGTGAGGTGGAATTTGCTTATATAAATGGCTGGTTAGACATTAACTAGGCTCCTTCTGTGTGTTTAAACTTTGATCACATTTGTCCATTCACAGCTATAGACCTCAGTGCAATTGGTATGTCTTGACCAGCTTAGACTAATTAAAAAGTTTCATGGGGCTAAAGTGCTATAAGTGTGAGTGGAAAATACCTTTGTGTTCTTAATAACCCACCAAGCATCCACAAGTTCACATAATGCAGTTTGTGCTGCTGACAAGTGAAAAATACTGTATGGAAATGTGCCATAATGTTGCCATATTAAGTTAACTGGCATAATTTGTGAAATCCTCAAAACTTGAAAGCTATACGCATGTTTTAGAGAGGAAAAGTAAACATCTAGGTGTAAGGGAATGTGTGTAACCTCTGTTTGCTGTGTGACTGAAGATACAGGCTAGGTAGAGGGTCTGAGACCTGCTGATAAGATCAGGAGATGCCTGGAGTTATTGGAGTCCCTCTTTGCAGGCTGTCATTTCCTCTTTTACGCGTCTCCGCTTAAAGACGTAATTGAATAACCTTTATTAGCCTGTTAGTCCTCAGCCGAGACATCCTATGCTTCCATGTACTCTCTATTTCTTGTCTGTCTGCTGGTTGTGCTGTTGAAACAGGTATGCTGCTAGAGCAGTTTGCTGTCAGAAACAGAACAATGGTCTCTAATATACCTGTATAGACTGGATGTATGCTTCATATGGATATTACATTTTAAAGTTATTTTCTGGGCTTTTTTTGCCTTCATTGGACAGGACGGCCAGAGAGTAGACAGGAAACAGGGTGGATGACACGCAGCAAAGGGACGCAGGCGGGAAACGAACCGGCGGCCACTGCAGAGGACTAAAAGCCTCCATACATGGGTCAGACACTTTACCAACTGAGCTAAACGTCCGCCCCATATGGATATTACATTTTAGATTATATAAATGAGTGATGGCAATGCACGTGTTCATACATCAGTATATCTGAGGTGAAATATACCTGCAGGGTCGAATGCAAGGTGGCATTCAAATTGGAACTGGCATGTACTGTTTCACATCTGTATTAAGAGTAAAGTTGTCTTTAATTAGCTGTGCCCATTATTTTTAATTTAGTCCGTTTGTCAAGGGTTTAGCACCTCAGTGATGATTTAACACATATTCCTCTCTATTCTGTCTTAAGAACGAGTTTGTCTGCTGGGATAGATGCTTATATATTATAGTTATATGAGCAATTATCCCTCCAGACACAGTCTTTATTTACTTGAACTTATACAAACAGACAATATTATTACTAAACAGTAAGATAGGCCCATGGTGAATGCACATATTTACAACTAAAATAATAATTTAGCAACCACGGCAGTACAGCCAGATCATTGCAGTGTCCCAGCAATGCTATGAGCAAAAAAGTGGTCCCATGATCCCTTAGGTTCTCACCTTCATTATTAGCTAACATCATATGCAGACATACAAATGTTCATGGTGTGCTCAAAGAGTTGCATGCATGTATATGAATTGATTTATGCCTCAGTTCTGGAAAAGGGACATTTTTAAACAAAGCGTTACAATCTTCCTTTTTAAAAATGTTTACAAAATCTACAAACAGAAAATTCTTAGAAATGTGTCCAGTCTTTGATGCAAAATGTCTTCTCTTTAGAATTTAATGCTATCATCACTCAATAAACTATGTTCAGGGTCAAAACTTAGATAAGCCCCAGCATATTATCCTGGTTTTCCTCAATGGACAGCTTTTTTCAACACTTAAATACGTTCAGAACCTGAGTGCTAGTATAACTCACCAGCAGGCTTTGTTTTTACAACTTCATATAAAGGTTTCTGGCATTCATCTCCTGGACACAGATTCTTCCCAATAGACATCTTTTCCTGTGTTTGACGATTACAAAGAGTTGGACTGTACTTCAGATCGTCACTGTCAGTATATCTGAGGGGAGATAAAACTACAGTTAGGGGTGCGGTGACTCTTACTTGAATAGGCAGGAAAACCTCCTTTTCTTCCTCTTCTGTCTTTTAAAGCCTCACCATGCCTCAGAGCTCATGGCAATAATATCTCGGTTAGGAGAATGTACTTGCAGACATACATATGCTCCCTATTCTGTGTTTAGAGTACTTTCTATTCACACTGGATCTCCAACTTGTCTAATAGCCTATCTCCTATTTAATCATTTAGTGTGTAGAGCGTCAAAAATAAATAGGCCTACATTTCAAAAGTTACCTGAGCAAATTATGTTTAAAATACATTCAAAACTCGGTTTTTAATTCATAATGATAAGGTGATAATATGAATCCCACATTTGAGAAGCTGTAAATAGCAAATGTTTTGTATTTTCATGTGAAACTACATTTTGCTAATTTTCTCCGAACCAAATAATTTATTTGGCAATCAACTGCAGGAAATCTCACAGTTGTGTTGAGTTTTTGAAGCTTAGGGTGATTGGGATTTTATGTGAATTAATAATGCAAATCAAATGTTGTACATAAACTGACCTTTTTATACTAATTATTTATCCAAAACTTAAAATCTTCAAAAATCCCCTTTCAATGAGAATTCTTAGGAGACGCTTGACTCATCCCAGTTGTAGCCCAGGCATCCCTGTTCCCTTGCTATTAAGAATGACCCAGCCAGTGCCATGTGACCAATATGTTTTCCTTTCCTCTTTCAAGTCAGTGATGGTCCTAAATGGGTCCTGCAGCCTTGGCCTGTCTGGCCTTTCTCCCAGCCACACTAATCAGGGACCCTTGTGTATGCCTGTCTGGCTCTTTCACAGCCAGCCTGGGAGCTCCCCTAATTTATGAGTCATTTCCCAAAGAAAACACGCTGCCTCAGCAAGTCCTGATATAAGGATACGGGACAGTTTAAGTGAGGTTTGATTGCTAAGAGAAGGGTGGAGGGGCAGCCAGAGGAGATGAAGAAAGGAAGATGGAGTGATAACCGACAGGAGAAAAAAGGGATTTATGAACCACCTATGACACCAGTCAACATCTGGAATGATGGCAGAACAGAGAATAAAGGATTAGAGGAAGGCGGGCAGAAGGAGAGAGAAAGATGATGAGAAAAATTTTGAGAGTGATGAGTAAAAAAAAAAGGGAAGGTGGGAAGCAGCAATTTGGACATCCATAGGTGGGAGGATGTATGTGACTCACTCCAAAATTTAGCCAAGGAAGCCAAAAATGAAATGCTTTATAACCTATACAGTTACAAACCACCAAGACTACCAAGTAAAAATAAACAGAGATGCAACGCATGGGGACCATTAATGTCTTTACAAAATTGCGTGCTAAATGCTGAGATTTCACTGGACAAGTGAAAAGCGTTACCTGCTTGTTGCACTTGATGTCAGCAGTGTTGAAGTCAAGGGATTACCGTTAAGTCATTAGGATTTAACGTCTGAGTGCCATGGATATCTGTTGCAAATTATAAACATATTTCAGTCTGGACTGATAGACTGACATTGCCACCCCCCGAGCCATGTTATTAAAAGGCTAATAACTCATTATATTGGCAAAATCTCCTTACAGTACAAATCATTAGTAACCCTTCATGGAATACTAAACAACACTGCCATGTCACCTTTCACCTATTAAAGCAAAACTGGGGTTGCTATTAGAAGAAGTTGTCAACCGTTATTATAGCACCTGTGTTTTTAAAAGTGCATTAAGTGGTCTTAAGGGCTTTCTGTTCACTAACACTGCTAACATTTCTATGGGATTAGGTAATCCTGTCATTACAATGCCACAATGTAAGAGCTACTGCTCTTTTTACTATGATTATATTGCTGCTAACATACAGTTCGTTCATAGCTAAAGCTCTGTTTTTCTTTTCTTTTTTTCTTATTTTAGAGTAGTCTACTGGTCTAAATTTAAATTTCTGAATAATCAACAGGGAAATTAGTTGCTTGGAACATCCGTACCTTCAACCAGTCAGATCAACCACAGGCGGTAGAAGAGCAAAAACATCTTTTCCATTGAAAAAAGCCATCAGTGCGGTCTCTATGTTTCTTTCACTGTTCTGGAACTGATTCTTTGGCAGCATCTAGGCCTGCCTCTTTAGGAGTTGCCATTGTTGTTTTTGAGTAAAGTGTCTTGGGCACGTCATGTCTGCAACATGGTTTTGATCCGTCCTCAGCACAGCTTCATGGCCCACCAGGGGAGAGTTTCAGAAATGAAGTGTTTTGCCTGCCTGGTTTTGTTGACTTTTTGTTGCTTGATTTTGTCTTGTTTTTTTGTTTTGTTTTTAATTATGATTTTTGTGCTTCTACCATGGGTAGGTAGGCTACATAGTTAAATTGTTTCTTTCCTGTCTGTTTTTATGATAATTATATTTTGAAAATTGACTGTATTCTCTATGACATTCCTGTTACTTACTTACTGCAGCTTGATGTGACATCTGTCAAAAATAGACTTGCCACATATTCTCTGAAGTAGAACAAAGAACCACTTCTGGGATGTGTTGCACCACTGCTGGTGGAATTGCAGGCATTGTTTAGAATGCCCCGTGATGCAGCCATGCCTGGTGGAATTGCTCGTAGCTGGCAGTAATTCCTAATAGGAAGTTGATTGGTCTGAACCACTGTAGTTCAGCCAAAAGCAAATAACTTGAAGCCTGGCAAGATAATTTCTTGTGTGAACCTGTCCCTTCTTGTGATCTTGTGAATCCAGCTGCCCCGCAAGGAAAGTATAATAGATTGACATAGGGAAACCCTGGACAAGCAAAAGACCTCCAACTTTGATGTCCATACGAAGGTTATTAACTTCACCTCAAAGAGAGCAGTGAAGTCTCATTTTTTCCTTCTTGTGGAGGGGTGACTCCTACTCCTCAAGCCTGTCCTGCTCTCTGTCTGTCCAAATCCATCTCACTCATGTAAATCTGTGCCTCTTTAGCCAGGCAGCCCTTCAGTTGCAGCCTTTTTGTATCCCAAGGCTACAAAAATAAACATTTCAAAGTGCAAACGCCAGCGTCTGTTCTCTCTTACACAGGAATTATGCATGGGATATTTGAGGCTAAGCCATATTAACTGTCAGGGGGGAGGGGCAGATATATTAACAGGTGTGTTCAATTTCCATCTCTTTTATTTATTTGTCAGATTATCATGGTTCTTTGGGTTCAGTGCAGTCCAAATATATACAGAAACTGCCTGTAATGCTCTACTGGGTTGTTCTGAATTTAGATGTCTTTGGAGGACCACCAAATGTTTGCAGTGTTTGTTTTGTTTTTGGTTTTCTAGTTTGGTCTCTGGCTTACATGAAAAACCTCCAGGTTAAGCCAGCAGGTTGTTAATATAATATGGTCAGTTTCACAGTCACCTTGTTATCTTTACTTCTTAGTTCAATTTTGTGAGCCAGTATTACACAAAGATGATTTTACTCTTCAAGTTATAGTGTATCAGCACAATCATTTTTTATTAATAGACAATATGAATTATTTATGAAATTATTTTGTACATGATGATGAGTTTACTTTCCTGGCAGTTACTTAATTAAGTCAAGTGGTTCTGATTTCACTCTGAACTTATTGGCATATCACTCTACAGTGTAAATAATGCAGAGATCACAGCAGCAGGGATTGCACCATATAAATATTGTAATGTAGCCATTTATTTGTGTAGATCGGGTTTCTCAAAGCTTTGCGTTGACACAATACTGTTTTACATTTCCCCTTGTTTACAATTTGTATGTATGAAGTGACCACTGCAATATCCACTTAAGGGCACTAATCTAGAAAATGAGCCTTGGCAGGCAGTTTGTTTTCAAAAGCCTGACAGGGAAGAGAAATCCTTCTTCCATTGTACATAAATTTTGGTGATAGTTGTCTGTCCTGCACAGAATTCATCCAAAGGCAAATAGAGCGAAGTCGGTGCATCCTCAGCCGTTTGTGGACAGGCTGTCTGTCAGTAGAGCCAGATGTTTCTCCAGCGCTTATTAAACAGTGAGCATATTGTCATAGAAGCAGTAAATTTGAGAGCGGGAAGAAGGGAAAAAATGATCTTTTCAGATGGCAGAGGGGAGTAGTTTTCAGTTTACACCACACTTCTTAGAAGCACACCCATCTCATGACTTTGTTCTTCTGTTGCGGTCTTGTTTCAAACCTGGAATAACAGGTGTTTTTCATTTATGTTGTTCTTAACACAGTCTTTTAGTTTACCGCCTGTCTCCTGCTATCCTCCTGAGCTACTTTAACTGCCCTTTCCTATGTGGAAGAACGTATGTATCTTTAGGAAAAGAGAAGACATGGAAATACAGGCCTAGAGCAAGGCCAGTTTGGCCTTTGATAAATGCAAATTTAATGGGGCATTACATATGAAATGAAGGGCACCAAGGCCAAAATCAGTAGTGCAGTAACACTATGACAAGTGATATTGTATACAGACAAAAAAACCTAAAAACTATTTTTGATTGTTTTGATTTTTGTGTTTATGTATAATGTTTTCTTGTCCCTCTCATGCTCAGCCAAGTTCCATTAGTCTGCAAATTGTAAAGATTGCACAGATGAGAAATTTCGTTGGATGTAAAATGCTTGTCAACATTTATTTTGAGATTAACCAACCAGCCCAAGGAAAGTGAACTGTCATGACAGCTCAACAAGACAGATCCTACCCCACCCCACGTCCCTGCACCTTTCACTGATGTCTGTGCTCACAAAGTACTTTAACTCACAGGATTACCGTCAAGGCTGGCTCCCACTTTCAAAGGCTTAGTTGGAAAATCACAACAAAAGTGGTGTTAAAAGTTTGGAAGGCTGCATAAAGACAACAGCATGTACTCTCTCATAAAGCAGCGTGAAGCAGGACAGCCTCAAAAGCCTTCAAGGACATTGCAAAAGTAGTCTCAAAAGTTCAGTCAGACTTCTACAGTGTGAGTTGGCCTGACTTGGCTTCTCAGATGGTAATTCTAAACTAAATCTTCTGATAACAGATAAGGAAAAATCTGTGGTAGAAGAAGTGCTCAGATCTTTGACTTGAGCAGCAATAACACAGTCAGGGTTGGAATTTAAATTAACTTCTTAAAATGTTCACATCCACCAGCCACCCAATAGTAAATCTTTATGTCTGAAATCTACCAGCCACTTTCATTTTTTACTGACATTTGGCTGGTGACTGGCGCAGCAGGTCAGCAGTTTTGCATTCAAAATGTTCTTAAGTAAAAGAACGAAAAGGTAAAGGTCAACTTTATTGTCACATATACAATTATAGACTAAGTTTCATATCTACAAGTAGATTCATATATGCAAGTGGTTACATCAAATATATTTAAATGACCAAAAGTAAAAGTACACATTTAGCAGACTAGTCAGTTTTATAATGATATTGGATTACAATTATTACTGTGTGCATCACTTTAATATTGCAGCTGGCAATTATAAATTCATATCCATGTATCTTTTATATCATTGCTGTCAGGCAGAAATCATATCTCCATATTTTATCGCTTTTAATTTTTTCATAAATCAGTGTTATTGGTCACTCTTTACATCTGGATGCAGGTTTTAAAAAGTTAAAACGTCTTAAAAAGACTGTGAATTTGGCAAAGCAGTAAATAATTAATTTAAACCTTCATACTTTTCTAACATTTTACTGGCATATACAGTGTTATGGCAGTATCTGTGTAAAATGGCTCAACTCAACTCTACTCCACTGCAGATAGTAGTTTACTCCCTCAAAGTAGGTGGAGCTGATTTGTTACAGCAATGCTATTCCCACATTTGGGAAACAGAACACTATCAGCAGCTTTTCTTTAGAGGCTGCAGTCTTTATTCACTGACAAGCTCAAACCTACACTGTACATTTACAGCGCCATCTCTGTACTGCCAGACCAATAACTTCACTGCTCACCTTTTCCTTCGCTCAGCATGCACTCCCCATCTCTCCTGCCACTCGCTCTCTTGAGCTTGTGAGTTACACGCCACTCTCACCAATCAGTAGTCTGCAGTGTTTGCTGGCTTACCTTTATCATCGGGACCAAATCCAAAATACTTCCAGAGGCATTTTTCTTTTTTTACTGGCTAGTCCTGTAACTTTACCCCCCAGACACCGTGTTTCTCAGCTCAGATGCACTGCTTGTCTACCAGTAAAGAGACTAGCCTCTGGTGTCAATACATCACCTCAATATAGTATCATTCAATCAGTTTAATAAAAAGAGAAGCGTCTTTATTCTTGACAATTTTGAAAATCATGCTGTGGGGATTTCTTAATACCCTGATTTACTGTAATACCTTTATACCCCCCCAAGTCTAACACAAGGTTTCCACCTGACAGCAACAATAGCGACAGAGACTTTATATACTGCTGGCTAACTTGTGAATGTCCCACCATGGATAAATAAAGCTAATAGATATTATAATATCTTGCTGTGTTGTATCAAAATAAGAGTGTAAACATTTTATTGTAGAAAACATTTCCCTACTATTAAATTCCTTCCACATCCTCACGTTGGATGTCTGGGGTTAGTGGTGTTGTTCTGGGGTGGTGACACAGCATGGGTGCCATTGCTTGAGGTATTGGTGTGTTGGTGTTCTGTCATGGCACTGTGAAGATGGTACGTCTGGTGCCGGCTGCATCATTTCCAGCGGGTACCGCAAACCCCAAATAGGAGGAGTGGTTTTTCTTTTCTTTTGTTTGTTGGAAATGAAAGATGTCATTTTTGGAGTGCTTGCTCTGTTTTTGTGATGACAAAATTGTCTTTATCGCTGTGTGTAACAGTCAGCTTTAGGCGTGTTCTTGCTGTTCTGCCGGTTGTTTACACCTATAGAATGGCATTTGAATTCCTTTGTGTGAAGCAAAATTACGTAACTATCATTACTTTTAAATAGATATAGGAGTCTGTATTTTTGAAAACATTGAAAATCATACTCTGGGGATTTCTTAATACCCTAGTATACTGTAATACCTTTATACCGTCCAAGCCAAATACAAGATTTCTGCCTGACAGAGACAATATATCACTTAATATACTGCTTATAGCAAGCCTGCCTCCCTCCCCCCAATCTCTTATACTTTTAGGCTGCCATTGTAGGGTTATGTAGCAGCCCGTATCCAGGGTTAAACAACATGCAGATGAGTGGGTCATTGAGTTTATCAACTGGGTCACCTCCCATCACAGATGTTAAACCTATTAACACTTTGTCCCCAAGAGACTAAATTGTTATTGCTAATATGTTAGTAAACAACTGTATTCCTCCGGCACACATATAACAATATGAGTGTCCCACTAGAATCATGTTTCCACCACTTGATGGATTTAAGTCTGAAATTTAAGTATAGCTGTGATTTGGTCCATTAGTTTTTTTGGGGGAAAAATATTTGGCACTTTAGCATGTTAGTTGCTATATACCTTTGGAATTGATGGACAGAGCCACTACTACCGTAGCTGCTAGACACAGCTAAAAAGTTTCCAGAAAGGCTCCCCAGAACAAAAAGTGGAAACTGTGTTTTTTGGAAACCTCCTAAGGGGTGACATTTTTGTCTGTACACTTGGTATGAATGATCTGATAATCCAATTTTCTCAATTTTATCATACCTATAGTTGTACATTACATTATAAAGTGAGTATTCCAAGTTAAAATTGAAAGAAGCCTTGTGACATGAAACAGCCATTTAGCAGTTAAGAAATTGAATTGTTTGCGCCAAAACAAAGATATTCAGGATGTATACATGTTTTATGAGACATGAAAAAGAAATTTATGGTATGGATTCCAGCTGGCATGCTTCTTTGTCAGCTACAGCCACTGTCTAAGTGTGAGCCATTAGTGAAGAGGGACCATTTATTCAACCACACAGATATTTATCAGAGGAAATGGTCGACATTTTTCACAAATTTCCAGTTATGCACAATTAATGACCAACAACCAGATAGTAATTCACACAGAGGAATCCCTGACAAGGAGCAAAGAAGCAAGTTTTGTTTTTCTTAACAATACTGGCTTTCTTCATTTCCCTCCATCACTTTCACATAGACATTTCCAAACTTAGGGGATGGTTTTCACATGGGTGGGAGGGAGGTAGAGCTGATTTTTGACATTTAGCTCCTTTAGCTGAGGCCCACAGGCCCCTTCTTTTCAGCTGCTGGCAGAACTAGGTTGCTGCTTGTCCTAGAATCTCAGTGCCATAAATCAATACACAACCTTGACTTGGAATTGGACTATTAAAGCAGCAACAGTTTTGATAGATACCTAGATTAGAAATGTCCATGGTAAACATTAAAACGATTGGCAGGTCTCTTACTTCAAACATTTGGCTGTAATGCTAATTTGTTGTAGATGACATGTTCAAAGAAGCAGATGGATGCCAAGTTTGTTATTGATTTATTGTTTTTGACAGCCAGCGGTCCTTTGCAAAGAAAAATATGTCCTGTATTTATATTTTGATGTTATATTTTGTGCTGGTGGTCTGCTTCTAACTGCCACTCAAAGCTACAACCATGCATCTCCTTTTAATTGAAGTAGTATGAAAGCATTTTTCTCGGTATTTAATCTTTGGGGCACATGATTCCATGTATTAGATTTTAACAGATGGCTTTCACATGGGGATGTACAATGAATATTTTACCTTAAGTTGCTGTGCCAAACCAGCTTTCATGTTGCATTGTATCAAAATAAGAGTATAAACATTTTATTATGGTGGAAAAAATTTCCTTGCTATTAAATCCCTTCCACAGCCTCATGTTGGAGGTCTGAGGTTAGTTGTGTTGTTGTCGGGCGGTGGCACAGCATGGGTGCAGGAGTGACAGGCATTGCTTGGGGTGTTGGTGTGTTGGTGTTCTGTCATGGCACTGTGAAGATGGTTCGTCTGGTGCCGGCCACATCATTACCAGCAACCCTCAAATAGGAGGGGTGGTTTTTTTGGTTGGTTAGAAATGAAGGATGTCATTTTTTAAGTCTTTGCTCTGTCTTTGTGTTGACAAAATATTCTTCATCTTCGTGCGCAACAGTTGACGTTGACATGTTTTCACTGTCCTGCCTGTTGTCTACACCCATTTAATGGCATTTGAATCCTCATGTGTGAAATAAAATCGCAGTAAATGTCATTACTTTAAAGTCCTGCTCTAAATGATTTATGCATTCATTTATGATAACCCAAAGTACTTCTCACCGCATCATACACATTCGAGCTAAACTGCTTTCACATGATGATGTCAACATATACTGTAAAACTATGTGGGCCCCTGCTCTCCTAATGATGTGGTGAGAACAATATCTTCTACAGCATCAATGCAGCGATAGGGAGTGATTAATGATCTGGAGGAGACACAACGAGCAGATGGTATGCTGATCTCATGTTTTTGGTGGGCTTGTTTGAGCGCAGCAGCTGTGAGGCCCGTGCTTACAGCAACGTGTGGAGCATGGGGCTGTCATTAGAACAAGCACTTTATAGGGGAGATGGAGTCCAATCACTGCTGACTGCCTGGAGACAAGTCCATGTCTATTCCTGGTGGGTTGTCTGCCTTATGTGGGCTGCAGATGGGTGGGCAGATACTTGACGAGAGAGGATCATGAGGCTTGAGAGACAGCGGCAGTGTAATGGGAAAGTATGATGGTGACTTTTAAAGTGTCCTTGAAGTCAAAATTGTTGTTTAAGTGTTTTTTTTTAATCATGTATGATTTGTGCTATATGTCAATTAAATGTTAGTATCTGGCCCAGCAATGATAAAAAAGTGATTTTGTAGGTATTCTCAGGTATTTCAGAGTTTGTCTTTTCCTGGAAAATGATTTGAAACTGTTGATGACTCATCCTGCACTCAGGGGCATACACTAAATTTGTGTCCAATGAAATGCTTTCTCACATATAATGCAGCACAGCTGGAAAGAGAATGTGTTTTTTTCACTGATTGGGTGAAACTGGATCATAATTTATGGATAAAATATGTTCTTGTTTCCTCTGATGTCTCCTGGCTGTTCATCCTTAAGTGTTGTTTTTTTAATTAGCTACCAAGCTTTCGCTGATTTGCGAAAATAATTAACTTTAATTGTCAAAATGATAACTTTGAGAGTCTACTTTAAATGTTAGCTGTCATTAGCAGGCAACAGAACAAGGCTCAGCAGGCTCCCAGGGTCCTTTTCTGTTCTGTTTGAGATCCTTAGAACTTTGGTGCAATCTTGTGAACTAGTAAGCATTTCCACCAGTTTTGAGTGGAAACATTGTAATAAAGGATGTCATTAACAGAGGGCATTGCACAATACACAACAACCTGTAGAATATGACACGCCCACTTTAGTTCCAGCTGAGAACCAACTTTTAGGATTCAGAACCGAACCAAATAATTTTTGGTGGAAATACTCAGAATGGTTCAAAATTGGGTACTCGAACAGGAACCGGCCTGGTTGCATGTTGGTAGAAAAGGCCTGCTAGTGAACGCCGTCAATCACCAGGAGGAACCCAGTCTCTGAGACTGGCAGGTGATACAGTACCAAGGTCATTTACAGAGTTTCCTGATGTATAGATGGTTAGCTCTTATGAAAGAAAGTTGGCTAACTGCTCACTGCCGTTAGCTCGATTAGCTGTGACTCAGTCTCAGGGTGCCATTCAATGACTGTGACAAGTCTCTCCGTAGCTGTTTGTTTTACAGGAAACAGTAAGCAATAAGCACTTGCTAGCCATTTCATGATAACTCTTTTAATTCTTTCAGTGTGGGTATGACCCATTTTGTCCATTCTGTGTGAGATATTCCCCAACACGCAGAGTCAGACAGTATATTTTCTGTATATAATCTTTAAACAAATGGTTATTGGCTTTGACATGTGCTGCAGGGAAGGGGCCTTTTTAATGGAAACATGAAAGCCCTGTTTAAAAATGAGAGTCATTTTTATAAATTGATCTATCAAGTGTGTATTGTCTGACAGGACAGGGGTCCTGAAGATGGCATTAGGAGCCATTATTGTTTTCTCAGATGGAAACCAGGCCTTGCCTTGGCCCTCTGGCTGGCTGCTGTGTGCAACACACTGATTAGGACTGCCACCACAGGGACCTAAAGGATCCTTTTGAGAGTCAAATGGAACTTTTTAGAGGGGAGCTGCTGCAGCGGAAGTGAACTGCACGACTTCTGAACAAAATCAGTGAGGCAAAGTCAAATTGAGATTGTGTCATGGTTGTCAAATTAGAGGTGAAAGAACTGCAGGCAGTGCATAAGTCCTGACGTTCATTGAACATGGATCGACTGCTGCCTAAATCTCCTACATTACATGAATATGGTTAGACAATGTTTGGTTCTCATTCCCCGTGGCTGTACAGGGGATAATGTCTTGGGAAAATGTCCAGCAGATGCACTCCATTTTTACAGATCAAAGGTCCAGAAAACAAGCATAGCAACGTCATGCCTGCTGTATTTCACATCTGGACCTGGGGATGTCAGTCAAGTGTGGTCGCTTGTCATAGTTTGGCTGGTTCAGCCTTCAGTCTTCATTAGAGGCATACTATTGTGAGTTGTAGCTAATGTAGTTGTTTTTCATAAACTGGGATTGTTTTACAAATCCAAGAATTTTGTCCTGCACTCATGCTGACCTCTGAATTGTAACATGGATAGATGAGCTACTGTATTCATAGTACTGTTGGGAAAACTCAATTGTTGGAGTGCTTCACTGAAAAATGTGCAGTGGTGTGGGTCAGCATCTTTGCGGTATGATATATGGATTTAGCTTCTCCCAAAAGGAAATTAATTAGCGAGAGTCAAATAGTGGATTAAATTCAACTGTTATTTTAAAAGTGCAACTTCTTTTTCATCAGCTAGTCTCTCTGCTTAAGGCGGAATTCCTTTTCTCCCAAATATCTTGATTTATTCAGTGAATACAAATGCCGTCCTCTCTAAGTGGGGATGAAAATAAGACTAACACTACCGTATATATGAGGTCATACCAATCTAGAAGACACTGAAGACATTTAAGGGTAGAATATGCACTTAATCAGTCAATCACTGTACACATTGATGACATTTATGGACGCCACGGTCAAGTTTTTTTGGCCCTGATCCTGGTCTGAGTCCCTTAATATTTGGTATCTACTGATTCAAGTCCGATCTGATACTACCATTTACTTTAAATGTTGATAAAATATGTATCAGACACATTGAATTAATTACGGTAACACTTAATCTGCCCTTATTTTTCACAACTGCTTGATCCAAATACCTGGTCCTGCTTCAAAGATATTAAGGTTGTAAGCTTAAATTGTTGATATGACATTATATGATATGACAGAAGGTGTAACTAGGACAATACAACTCTTGAAACTGATGTAATTCACCAATGTGCTGGTCTGTATATTTTGCCAACCTGGGTGTCAGAACAATTGAGCCAATCAGCAGCGCGTCCAGGTCATTTTTCACATTCAAACACAATTTTTACTTTTATATGGAGTGAACTACTGCTGGGTATGTGTAAATAATATAAAGAGAATGGGCCTGACCGTCTTTTAAAGTTGTCAAAACAATACTTTTCAATGCCACATTCTTTAAAACACTATACACTTAAAACTGACATGACTTGAATACTCTCACTGTTGAGCCTGAATGTCAATAAAAAAAGAGCAGTGTACTGTAGCACCAACAGGCCAAGGTGGACAAATTGATCAGCTTTATTTTAGCCATCACTGATTCATTAAAATATGCCCTGATCGCCCTTGATACAATACTTAGGGTTGGCTCGGGATGTCCCTAAAGACATTACTGTCACAGGTCTGTGGTTTGTGTGGGTTTGTGTCAAAGAAATAGCAGATGTAAACTATTATTTTGAGCATTATTCCCCTTTTTAAAAGGTAGTACTTCTAAGTTAAAGTACTTCTGAACATCAGCAGAGACTGACATGTATATGTGTATGTGCACATCATTGTACATAAACAAAAGTGGTGTCCTGGTCCCACTCTTCCTCCTCTCCTGAGCTCAGGTTGCAGCTCCCAGATGGTTCCTTAATCTGTAGGTCCCACTCAGGTCAGCTCCAGCAGAGCCAGGTAACACGAGCCAAACTCATAACCCCAACGTCCTCCAAAATGCATCCATGGAGACCCACACAGATGACTTTAATGTCTTCACTTCTACTGAAAACCAAGCCACATGGAGCTCAGTGAGCTATGATCGGGGGCTAGCCTAACTGAAACCTATTATCTACAAGACCTGCTGCTGTGAGCTTAAATCCCTCTCACTGTGTGCTTTTGATGACAAAGCATCTAACCTGGACCTAGTGGAAAAGAGCTTGAACATGATAGTGGTCAAATTACCAAAGACGTCATCTTATGTGGTGTTAAAACACCTCATCATTTCCCACTCACTCCTCGAAACCCTTATAGCTTTGTCCTGTATAGTGTACAGGCCTTCCACATATTATAGGAGTTGCACCACTTTTCGGAGCTGGACCAAACCGCACCAAAATGCTGCTTGTCAAAGCCATGGTAAGAAATTACAGCACACTCCTGAGGGTTTGATCCCTGGCCAGATAAGGAACTGCTTGATGAGATTGGGTTACCCCCCTCCTAGCCTTGGAAGAGAACAACCACAGCAGGTCGTGAGCCTCGACTGTGATAAAATGCCTCGCTGTTGGAGTTCTCCCATCTCCTACTTATGTATAATGTCTAATAATTTCCATGCTCTGATATCAGTTGACTTGACAGGGTTTGGATGTGTTATTGCAGCCAAGTTACAGCTGGAAAGCTTTTCCAGGCCAACCTGAAGGGTGTGAATGAGTGGCTGACCCATAATTTCACATTCCAGCTTTAAGTGTTTTGAAATTAGCCCCTGAAATTAAAGGCTTTTAAATCTGTTTTTGCTCCTTTGATATTTTCCTTTCAATTTTTTCCATGCTGAACTTTGCTCTCCTTCTGTTTCTGACTATTGTCTTCGTTAAAATGTATCTTGTGTTTTTTATTAGTTTGACCTTTATTGGCTTTAGTAGTGACTAGGGCTCTGACAGTATGATTTTTTCCTGATTGCGATGAAAAAGCAACATTCCTGTGGGATGGCAGCTTACTGTGACTGCAAAATAATTCTGTTTTGTTGGACTTTATTGAGGAATACTGTCATAAGAGTAGTGTAGCTCCTTCAAGGAACATGGCACTGCTCAATGTGTGTGCAGCATGCAAGTAAGGTAGAGTGAGCAGCAGATGAGTGACGGTACTGCCAACGGAGACAAAACTTAAACTTAGCAGTAAGCTGTCAATCTGTCAGTAAATGAACAGTACAGGTTATAGTGGGCCAGTTAACAAATACTGCAGCCTCTCAAGAAGTCTTGTTTGAAGTTGCTCAGCTGCTTGAGAAGTGACCTCGAGGTAAGCTGGGCAGGAAAGGCTAATGTTAAGCTAATGCTAAGGCTAGTATTGTATCTTTCAACACTGGTGCCATCGTTTCCCTTTCAGAGGCTTTGAAATCCAGCCTTGAACTGCAGTGTCAATAAATCACAGGCTGTGTTTCTGACTTGTGTGTGACAGTGCCAATCCATAGATTTAGTAATAGATCCATGCTGATCTCAAATGCATCGTACCGGGATATAAAACTTGCAGTGATGACAGTAATGAGCTCAACCCCTGTGGTAGGCATCACATGACCCGTAATGCAGTTATTGTCACAGCCTTTGTAGTGACACATTTTTCTATTTTAGATGCAAGTTCCTCTGCAGAGTAAATAGAACATTATTAATAATACTAGTTGCAGGATAATTAGTGCTTTTACCTCACTGCAGTGTATGTTCCTTCACATAAGGCAGAAATAAATGGATCCCTTTCCTCTCAGCCTCCCCCTGGACACCATAAAACACCTCTTAAGATAAAATGTTAGTACATAGGGTATGCTTTCACCAACACAGAAACCACATATGCCAGCCACTGATGTAAGAACAGGGTCTTGTTGTTCAGAAAGCTACTTCAACCCCCCAACATTTTTAAGAGTTAAACAGTCGCTTTTTGAGTACCTGCGTCCTATCCTTTGTGTACTGTCTGAGAAAGTGGAAAAAAATTATGTCATAAACTCATTGTGAAAAGTATTGAGGTTGATGTTTATAAGAAGGTGCAGACGTTTGTGCTTGTCAACATGTGTTTTCTTTTTTTCCACTGACCCTCAAAGGATTCCAGTGATCTTAATGAAACCAATTTTCATATAAAGACGCCTTTTAGCTTTGGCTCCTTGCATGAAGGCAGTAGCATTTTGGACTCCGCCGCTGTGAGGAGACCTGGCCTTTGAAGTAGCCTCTGGTTATTTTTCTGCTTGACAGATCAGAGCAACTGTGCAGAAATCAAAAGGGAAGTGCCCTGCCGCCCCAGGTAAATGGTAACTCTGGACTGAGCCGGGACATTTTGAAAGCTAATATGGCTACTGCTGAGTTTGAGCCATCTGGACAATTTGCCCCCTATCCAAATTCTTGAGAATGTGATGCTTAATAGAATGAGATCTGCGCTTGTGAGGGGACGTGTGCCAGAGGTGTATCATATGACTCATCAGAAAAACACTGCTGCACACCTCAGAGAGCGTGAAAGATAGACCAGAGTCTGAGAAAGCGTTTGTTGCTGCTGAGGTGTTGACCAAGGCTATCCAGGCATGTCTGACCAGTCTCCACTCCTATAGCAGGAATGCAGGGTGTGGGGGAAAAAAAAAAAAAGTTCAGAAAATTCTTGAGATCCCATGTAGCACCTGGTGGAGTTCATTTTCCCTACAGGAACAGTAGGTATTGAGGGATGAGACACGGTCAATTTAGCTAAGTGAGATGTGCTTCTGCACCAAGCAATATCTATCTCCCCTGTCTCCCAGTGCAATTGTCCCTTAACCAGGGCAATGAAGAGGAGTAGGACAAGGTTTCCACAGCACTTGCATTTCATTTTCCAGTGCCCCCTGGAGGGTTTCAAAACAAGCTCTGGGGTTAAGAACAAAATCACTGAAAGCCGTTACACCACAACTGATGCCTAGTCAGGTCTGCTTCTCATTGGAAGGGATCTAGGGTGAGGGAGAGGGCTTACCAGGAAGGCTCAGAGTTGCAAACAATCAATGCCACATTGGCGCTCGACCCCAACAACATTATAGATGCGATACATAAACACATAAACTAAATAGTGACATAAATAAAAGGAGAATGAGACTGAATACAACTGAAAATAAAATGTTATATTGTCTGTGTTCAGCTGTAGAAAAGTATTATTAATGATCCTGCTGATTTTATGTGTTGTATAATCTGCCCCCTTGTGTGGCCCACAGTGTGGTTACTTTTTCAGGAGGTTCTGGAAACCAGTTTGACCACAAACTGCATTATCGTTTAATTTATTTCAGGAGTAGGGTCTGCAACAGCTTTCACATGCAGCCACAAATCAAGGAAACATATCTGTTGAAACATTCAATATGTCAAAACAGAAATAAAGGATTGTGTCTTTTGACTTTTGAAAATTATCTATGCTCTGAATTCTATTAATGACTAATAGCAGTTAGTTCCCAGTCCACCATTTGGACTTACACACACGCACAAATAAACAAACAGATCCATGATGTCACACAAGAGAAAATTATGAGTGTGTGTACATTTGAAGGCATATTAGTTCTTTTGAACTGTTCTGAAGTAGCTGATAATGTGCCCTTTTTTTTTATTTAGATCAGTGCTCACAATCATACATAGTCATCTGTGAGTCAATGCAAGAGCGTTTTTGTAGAAACAGCAGCTTTACTGTAACTGATTAAAAGTGGCCTTTATCATTTTGACAGTGAAAAGCAGCTGGAGTATATGAAGTACATGTTTTGAAACCGTAGTTTTTAGTTTCTGTCAGAGTTCCAAATATGAAGTTTAATTTATTCAAATGTATTATACTGTAGATTATACTATGTGTGGTCCCACCACAAATAGGCCCCCAAATCGTTTTTGTCTCTGACCCATGAAAATACTGTTATGTCATAAGTCGCATACAGCAACTATTGTATGCTTGCACATGCACATTTGTATAGCCATCAGGGTAAAATAATTTTTGATTTTCTTTCTTCCCCTTTCCTCTGGAAACCTTACTTTAATGCAGCAATGTGTATAATGTAGCCATACATGTCTAAAAAATAAAAAAATACAAAAAGATTTGTGGACTTGATCAAGACCAAAGACTGTAACGTGTGAGGCAGGGTCAAGTCAGAATGATACATCCCATAAGACCAAACATCGCTTCCAGTTAGGCTCCGTGCTTCAGCAAACAGTCTGAGCAATGTGTCGATTGTTTAAAAAAACAAAACACTCGCCCTGGCTCTGTTTTTACATCATCCTTGATGTTCCTGTTTCTCCTCATCAAAGCAGTCAACAGGGAGATAAGAGATTAATCTACAAGGTTGAGAAGCAGCGCATCTGTATGATCCACAGCACCCTTTTTATAAGAAAAGAACAAGGTTTTGGAAAGTAAATGGGGTGCTGTTGCAAGTTATAAGTAAGTAAACTGTCCCCTAATTATATAGAAACAAGGCTGACTTCAAACAATTCTGAGTTAACTTACACACTTAAGTTACTCATATGAAGTCACAAGCTGCACTATTACTTGTAGAATATCTGGACATTTTTTTTGCCGTCCATACACTCGTGTTCACTCACTTGCGGCATGTTAAGAAGCGGTGTCATGCTACTGTAGATGTTAATTTAAATGATTTTTAAAGTGTATAAAAAATAGTTTGTAACTATCATTGTCTCACTTTCCTTGACAATCAACTTAACTACATACTAAACTGAAGAAAAAAAAACAACTTTATATTTTACCTGTTTAAAAGATAACTTAGAAGTGTATATTTATTTGAATTTGGAACTTTAAGCATATCTTTAAATTAATAGTGAACTGGATTTTGCTGTAATTCAAGTAAACTTGGTGATCTGGTAAAGGACCATTGTGTTGGATTCAGTGGCATTTAGCAGTGAGATGTAGATTGCAACCAACTAAATACGGCTCACCTCAACCTCTCCTTCTACGTGTGTATGAGGCTGCAAAACTCAAAAACACACGAAAAGCCCTCTCTATAGCCAGTGCTTGGTTTGTTTAAAACATGATTTTTTTTAGGTGATTGTACGCTGATGAAAACTTACTTTTTAATATTATATTCCATGTCTGCCATATTCTGCCAATAAATCCCTATAAATCCCACACACTGAGTCTTTAACCCATTCTCAACTACAGCCATACACCGTTGATATGGAACAAAAATAATAAAATGGACAAACATCAATGAACTTTGAACGATTTCATTTGGGTAAAATGAATGTTAATTTAATAACGGTATCTTTTACAGTGCTCTGTGGAAGGCATTTCTTTGGTGTGCTGTACAGATTGGCATAATGCAGTGTTTTTCTTGTGCAAGGTTGTTTATCTAGACCAGTGGTGGAGATGATTTAGTGTTGTTTTGATACAGCTGCTTGTGGTCCTGCTGGGCCCAGGGAAGCTGGGAGGTCTTGGAGGAAAGGAAAGGAGTTAGAAGAGGATATGGGTCGAGGTTGATTTATCTGCACTCTGCGCTCAACCTGAGCTTCCCTTTACCAGCAGACTTCTCAGCTCTCATGAATACAGGCACACAACACACCAGCTAGTCTGAGAGATTGATATGGGGAAGTGTTTGGAGAGTTAGTTTCTCATTAACTGTTATATCTGATGGGTCAAATATCAAACTCTTCAAGTGAAATTACACATGTAAACACACAGGTGCTTACACAGTAAGGTGTGTGGACCCATTCACGACTATTGGTATATTCTTTACCCTAACTGCATGTCAGTATTTAAACTGCCAAGTTTTATGCTGCAATTAAGTACAGTGAATTAACACCAGTCAATAATGGAAGTACAGATTTTATTAGCAAAGGATTTTCAAGCTCTGATCCCACAGGAAACCAATGTAACACAGCCTTCCTTACCTGTGACATTTTTGTTGTCCACTTTTGTCCACTAGCTCACGAAAAATGAGCTAAACTTCTAGGCCAGTTGATGAAACTGGCAACACATACAGCAGTACATTTCATCCACAGACGTGTCATGTTCCAGCTGCTTAAACTCCTGCTTCTGTTCACTTCTAAAGTTTTGTGCCGTTTTATTTTTTCATAGTCTAGCTATTGTGTGCTTCTGGATTGCATTAGCAGCTTGACTAGGCTTAGTAAACCCACACTTCAGTAGCCCTGATATACAGGTAGCTTGCTGGTGACAAGTACTCTTTGCTGTTTTTTCAATGAATGCTGAACTGTAAGGTGCGATGGAACAGGCCTGGGCAATATGCCTGAAAAGTCTATCACGATGGTGAAGTTTTGTATTGGTCGATATCAGCAACAATTGATCATGTAGGTCATGACTGATGTGATGAAAAAACTTTTTTTGAATTACCGGTGTTTGGTGGGACAGTATTGCTGCACTGCTTACACACAGCAGTGCTCTGATAGTTGTCCATCCGTCTATCCATCCCACCATCCATGTCTGTGGTGGCAGCAGGCTGAGCATGATGTCCCTCTCACTAGCAATGCTTTCCTGCTCCACCTTTCCTGCTATACTGCTGTCCTTTTTTTTAAATCTACACTCATTTTGTCACTCCACGCTGTTTTTGTTGTCTTACATACAGTATCACTCTACCCTGTTTCTCACATGTCGATTGGGCAACTGAATCACACACTCACTTGAAGCTCACTCAGTTATCAAGAGAAATGTCAGGCTTTTATGAGCTGGAGCATTTTTGTTATGTGTTCACATGGGGGTTAGCATTTATACATTTAAGTGAAACTATCAGACATTTTTTGACCTATTTTCTTAGTGCTATTGATGACGTGACTATCGCCAATACATAATGTGTAGGCCTATGAAGGAAGTGGGAGAAGACAGCACTTACTTACATGGACTACTTTGTGCCACACAGTAACTTTTTGTGGCCACATGGTTAATGTTGAGCCCTGTAGCCTATTCAAATT
The DNA here is from genome assembly GCA_027495735.1 of Lutjanus campechanus. Taxonomy (NCBI): domain Eukaryota; kingdom Metazoa; phylum Chordata; class Actinopteri; order Lutjaniformes; family Lutjanidae; genus Lutjanus; species Lutjanus campechanus. The sequence goes on along the minus strand of JAJHUR010090549.1, from coordinate 27,819 downwards.
AAAGCTGCTGAAAACATAAATACACAGGGACAGGTTACGTAGCAAAATTACTAGGGCTGTCAAACGATTAAAAAAATTAACTCAATTAATCGCAATACTGCTCTATGATTAATTGCGATTCTTTGCATTTAAAATTCTACACATTATATATACTAATATTACTTGTATTTTCTTCTATTCTTTCTTATATAGTATTGAAGGATGCAATACAGTTAATCCATTACAATTATCAGTTTATTTTTTTAACATCAGTGCTACATTTTGATTAGTGTATTAAATAAATGCCTATGTATCGGTCTGCACACCTCAACTTTCATAAACAAGTCACATCCAAACAATCTATGGTCACTTCATTGTGAATGGAGAATATTGTCCCCCTGAAGCTGCCGTACATCTGACAGGCCACCGTCTGTCAAAGGAAACACTCGCGGAGTTACAACTAGTCTGATTGTCACTGTCACTGACACTGTCAAACAAAGAGTTTAACAGTGTTTTCCACTCTCGTGTGTGATCAAACCACTGATTGCGGCGAGTTTTACCCGATCACAGGCAGCATCGGACGGCTCTTCACCGGGCAGCGGGTGGGATGAAGCTGCATTCAGGACAGAAATTCGAGGATACCCCATCTCGCACTGATTCAAAACGGGACACGCTATTTAATCCTCAAATACAGGATGATTCCATATTTCAGCCGACACCAGTGGTGACACAGACCACAGACTGTATACACAGACAGATTCTACCTAAGTCACGTGACGCGATAAATCATACGTTAATTTTTTTAACGCGTTATTGTTTCCAGATTAATCTCATGCGTTAACGTGTAAAAACTACTTGAGTAAGGGTCATTGTTCATAAACCATTTTTCAGTTGTGAACTTATCCAAACTTGACTGTTTCTGTTTTCACTTTATTTACTTATTTATTTAGTTACTGTGGTAAAACACCAAGCTTCAGCTGTGCATCAACTGTGATATGCATTAAACAGGCCAAGTCCTATAGCAAGGCATTTATTTTTTAAGAGAAAGTGGGCTGCCTTAGGGTTTGGTTCACACAGCACTGAGGGCTGATATCTGATAACCTTCTCCTATCCAATGGATGGCCAGAACAAACTTGCCAATAATGATAGGTATGTGTTTAAGACTGAGCCCAGAGCTGATGCTGATGTCGGACCAAAAAAAAAACTAACTGCTCCAGATAGTCTCTGTAGCACATTTGCAAAGATTAGGTTAAAACTCCCTCATTTCATCTCCTTATTAAAAAGAAACTGCCTGATCGCTTTTTTCCATTGATGAGGCCCATTTTTAGAGGGGATTAGGGAACATTGTGAAGATTGCTGCTGTGTTGTTCTGTTGCTAACATTAAGAGGATGTGGAGCTTTAATACTTCAATATGTTTTGCATTAAGTCTGAGCATGTTTGCCTCCCTCAGGGAGTTAAACATGTTAGCAGATAACAAATTTCTCTTCCAGCTCAAGTTTTTTGCGTACCTGTTAGGCCTCATGGTGTGTGAGGAGAAGGCGAACAAATCAGCTCAGGGTGATGTGTTGTTTTTATTAGGAGATCCTTTAAAAACAACTCAAGCAGTGTTACAATGCCCAGATGTGGAAGTTGACACAAGAGATGAAATGATAGATGGTTTTGTAATAAAAATGACTCTTGAAGAAAAGGTTTAGAGACTGTTAAACACTGGCAAAGAAAACTTACCTTGAATACATGTTCTTTGGTTTTGGCATATGGTTGTCTCTGTGGATTGGAGGCCTGGTCTCTTTCCTGCTGCTAATAATGTAATGGCCACTTTCGGCTCACTGCACACTATTTCATCTCAGACACTGCCAGTGTGGATATTTGGCCCTTTACTAATAAACAATGGCAGGGGTTGCCTCAGCTTTGTGTGTATATGTGTGTGTGCATGTGCATGCATGTGCATGTGTTCCTGTGTTTTGTATTGTGGTCTGGGCAAACCCAACTTGGCTCTGTTTGAACGGGGTAGGATAAAGCCTCATACATTTTAATATATTGCCCCCATGTCAAGCAAGAAGAAGCAAACACAATGCCAAGGGAGGAAAAGCTGTTTTGTAATTTGAATCAGAAGCGCCAGTTTAAAAAAGGGGGGCTGCTGCCATGTGCTTGTGTATATAGAGTAAATGTGGGAGACAGTAGGGTTGCCAGGTTAGTCATTCAGCCCCCACTTTCTTTTTTTATTGTGACCTAACAGAGCAAATGGACATCTGGAGAGATTTGTTCACTTTTTTGATTGTTCTTTTTTTTGCCTATGTGTTATACCTGTTATAGATGAATGGTTGATGTGGTGGGAGGGGGTTAACCAGTACATAGCTCTGGTCAGAGAGCAGAGTCAACAGTTGTTCAGTTGTTCAGCTCTTTACTGCATATCTGTGACTTGTTACTGATAGCAGCATTATCCATGATCAAAATGAGATCAGCATACTCTCTGTGTGACTGCAGTAACCACGTTAACTATGTGTTCATAGTCACATAAGACATGCTAGCTGGGCTAGCCAGTTAGCTTATCACTTAACAAGGCACATTTCCTCAGGCTAATTACTGAAACAAGCCTTTACAGGCGTTACAGTGTTCCAGTAATACTTAACATCAAAAAGACAAAGCAACATAATGAATAAAGAAGAAAATTTAATTTACCTGGATGACCCGCCCAAGTTAAGTCTGTGTGGAGGAAACAATGGAAATCCTGTAGGCTGTGACTTAGGACATTTTCAGTGTTTTAACTATGGGAAACTGGGCATGCTTGTCATCATTAAATTAGATCGTAAGATTGTGATGTTTATTGTAACTTCTGCATAATCTGCTGCTGCTTTTCCTCTGACACGTCTCACTCACTGTAACAGTTCCAGGCTGGCTTTTACCTATGTAGTGTAACCAATCACTAAAATTATTTTTCACGAGTTAATTCAATTTTTAAAAAAAAGTCTTATTTTCTCTTTTGTATATTTACTATTGCTATTTAGTTTATAAATCAAAATGATTTCTTATTCGATTACTTGATTAATTGATGGAATAATCAGTAGAATACTCAATTTCTAAAATAATCGATGCAGCCCTACACTGGACCTCAAGTCCTCCATTCTGTGGCTAGATTAAGAGAAATGATTTAAACTTGACCTGTTGCCCCCTCACCAATCTTCACTTCATTAGATTGTGGTGTACCTGCCTGCAGCGTTTGCCTCTGCTCCATTTGAGCTGAAGAGGGCCGTTTGAGACAAGGGGGATTTAGTGAGAGTCCATGACTAAAGTTTCAGAAACCACTAATCCCAGACCTCTCGGACTCCTCCAACCCAGGTCAAAGGTCATGTGCCCTCCCCACTGCTTTGACCGCATTATGATGTGTTTAGGGTCAGTTTATCTGTGAGTAACAACGTGACGCTGAGGTGGATCAGGACATTTCCTCCAAGTCTTGTCGTGGAACATTAAGCAATGCTGCAAAGCCGCGACATTGTTGAGGGATTATCACTCTGGCTGTGGGGCCTTATTTGTTCTATTTATAGCTGTAAATAGTGGCATTTCTGTTTCTTTCCAGATGGCTTTCATGGCCGAGACTTGCATGCCCTTGACAATTGCCTCCAAAAGTTTGGCTTGTGTACAGCACACTGGCACCACACACACATCTCGGCCAAACACTCTGTTTGCCTGCTGCAGGGCCTGTGAGTAATTTGGAGTGTAGTGGCCTTGTCAGTCAAATGCAGTGCAAAAGGGCTCAATTTTAAGTGTTTTATATTCTGGGATATATTTATGAAGTCTTAATTGTGGTAGCAAAGACATTGAAGTGAAAGTCCTTTGACTTCCTGCTGATCCAGATTTCTACATCTGTGGTGCCAGCAGCCTAGTTTTCTTTGACTTGGATATAAAGCTTGAGGTTATGATTTCTATTTGGCTGGTGATGCGAGAGGACCAACTTGCTGTTTGACATGGAACACCATTGTGTAATGTCATTACAGAAGATGCCAAGAGCATGGGGTTCATATGGCAAACTTAATGTGATGTGGAAAGTGCTCAGAGCACATTTTATAGGCAATTCCTGTCAAACTTTTTGACTCTACATATTTGTGGCTGAGCAAAGTTGCTGTTTCTCCAAAATGGGATTTAGACAGTTTCCCTAAACGGAATGATTTAACCTGATATATCAGTTAGTTCGCAGCGTGTGGCTGGGTTTAACATCCGCTTGCAAAAGGCTTAAACAGGCTTGATCTTTTTGGCAGCCTGTGATCCCGCCTTACCTTAAGGTAAACACCTCTGCTGTGTCTCCCTAATCCACACTTTCCATGACAGCTATTCCCATGAAATAGAAATTTGTCAACTACATAGTCCCCATGCGACCTGTCTCAGCAGAACGAATTACATTGACGCTTTTTGGAAAACAGAAACCATACACAAAAAAATGACATAATCTAAGAGGTTAGTGTACAAATTTTGACAGAAATTGACGTGACATTAATTCAGTTGTACTTAAGAAAACAAGTTCAGTAAGTTTAAGATATTATGTTGAACCAATGTGAGTCACACTGAACGTAAACAAATTTGATTTCCTTGTACATTTTTTTGAAAGATTTTAAGTTCATTTCACACAAAGAACTTGCTCCTCTTGGTGCTACACTGATGCCTTTGCCATTGTTAAACTATTGAGTGTTGATTTGTGAAGATCAATAGATCATTGGCTTTATACTCTGATAACTGGAAATTACATTTTCAAATTCTTCTTAAACAAGATGATTATATGGCATCAAACGTGATATAACAAGCGGTAAGCTACACTGTGTCATCTTTGAAGTGTTGGCTTTTTCTTTGGACATGAGCCGGATACCGCAAATAGGCAGGGGTGGAGAGAAAAAAAACTGAAAGAATTGTGATTCTGCCTTTGATTTTGGTTTTGGTTGGAATTTGCTCATTTCAATCAATTTTTGATTCAATATTGAAATTGTGGGAACCCTAGTACAGTCATTCAACTAAACATTTCAAGCCAAAAAATGTAGTTAGAAGAACTCGTGTGTTCTGAAAATGGAAATAAATAATAAATACTTGAAATTAATAAAACTTGGCGGACGTTTAGCTCAGTTGGTGGAGCGTCTGACCCATGTGTGAAGGCTGTTAGTCCTCTGCAGCGGCCGCTGGTTCGATTCCCGCCTGCGGCCCTTTGCTGCGTGTCATCCCCTCTCTCTCTCTGCCCCCTTTCCTGTCTACTCTCTAGCTGTCCTGTCAAATAAAGGCAAAAATGCCCCCCAAAAATTTTTTAAATTGAAATTAATAAAACTTTTTTACATCAAGTCAATAAGAAAAGATTAGTTGATTCCACTAAATCCTTGTTTGTTTGTTTTTTACAGTGTACCAACCATAATATGGTTTCATAATGTAGTTTTTGGATCTACAGTAGAATGATAAATATGGGTAAAATAAGTGCATACAATTATTACTTTAGTAAGCATAATATGTTGCTGTTACTTTCCCACTTATTTTTAGCATAAAGTATCAGATTAAAAGAATAGTTGTCTTTATTGCCCGCTGTAAACCTGTCACCTCGTATGTCATTCTCTTAACATACCTGAATGGGATCAGACAAGTGCAGAAAACTCTTCCACAGCTGTGATGTTTTGCGTTCCCAGAGCGTGTTTATCTAAGCTATAGGCTGTAATATTTATGGCTGTTTTTAATTCAGTCAGCGTACAGTTTTGATTTCACCATCAGCTCAAGTGGTGTACAATATGTGGCAAGGGGTCCATAAAGCCTTCAACATGTTTTATCCCTTTCTTTCTTACGTGTACAGTTTCAGCATGTCTGACACCAAGCTAAACACATTCATCACCGTATAAAATGAGACACTATTTTTCCAGTTTTTCAGGAATTCAAATTGAACCCTCACATAGAGTTCAGCTGCAGGATTTTTGAGTTCATCAGCTGTATTAGAACCGTGATATTTCTAAACATATCTTTGTGTGTCTATTACAGCATGTCATTGGGTAAGTATGCCAGTGAATGTTTTAGTATAAGAAAAAGCTGTATATCGTTTTTCACCTTGCCAAAATACAGTCGATGATTTATGGGTAAAAGAAGCTGCTTGTCTGTACCGTTATGATACAAATCCTTCTACCTCCCACTTACTTTATCCTGCTCGGCACCAGCTCACTCATGAAAGTCTTCAGTCATTCCGTTACGGATGTTCTCTGGATCCTTTGGCCATCTGGACCCGGACAGGAACAGGAAATGAAGAATGAGGAATTAAGAGGGGTTCTTTTTAGGATATGAAAGCTTGGAAAAAGAAAAGCTGAGCTCCCCTTTTCACAGTTTAAGCCTGGGCTACACAAATTGAGGCACTAACCCTTCTTTGCTATTTCCCTTCTACCTTTCTTTTGTTCATTCCTTCCCTCCCTCCTTCCTGCGTATATTCAAGGGCTTGGAGATATTCCATTCATTGTAATATTTAATATTATTGAAAGACAGTAAAGTAGTTCACAGATGTAAGTGAATGATAAGTTAAATGTTTACCAAAATTAGTCCGTAAACCCTTGTCTAGTAAAACTTAAACAAATACTCAATATTAAACAATAATACGCCTGGGATTTTGAATTCTGTTTTGATAATTATTGCTATACTAATTTTGACCATAATGCTGCCTCTACTTTTCTTTCACTATTTCTTCGTCTAAGAGGAAGAAGGTTTAGAAAGTAAAAATGAAATTTGAAGGTACCTTGAAAGTGCTTAAATGAACACTCTCTTCATTCCCTTCATTTTATTCCTCTATTAATCCGTATCCCATTTTTCTTTGTTGTGAGGATTGTTACAATCTAATGTCACATATACTTTAATCTTATCATACTGTGTATCTACCTGTGTGGCCTTAAATTGTGCCAGTTTTTCCCATAATAATTCAGTGAGGACATGGTGCTCTTATCAGATGGTCTCACTAAAATTCAACAGGCTTGCCAACACAGGAGGGGATGAACGTGGGGGCAGGGAGAAGAGAGAACACAGGTTCAGCTTTACTGGCCTCTCTAAATTCAACTTCTCATCTGGAGGTATGTTTTAGGAAACTTTTGTGAAAACCATGACTTGTGTGCATCTCCATTTTTTTTTATGTGAAACCATTTGATTGGATCAGATATCTAAAATCAAATTGAAAACTGTTGCTCATAGAGCGGCTGAAAGAGTTACATACACAGGAGTGCTAGTGTTATTTGGACTGAAACATTCACAAGATGATGCCCGTTTGCTCCTTTTTGGCCTCGTCATTGTGGCTGAGATTCCGTGCCCCAAGAGGGAAGATAAGCGCTCACTAGGAGGATATTCTGAATTCCTGTACTGTTTTTCTGCCCTCTAATGTCCCTCTCTTTGCAGGAGTTTATTCACTGAAACGGCTTCATATCCGTGTCATCTCGGAGAGAGGGAAACGTACTTAAAACAGAATTTAATGATGGGGTTCAGGAAGGAGTCATGACAGGTGATAATGTGCATGTTGTCAACTACATGGAAGATATCACTCTGACACATAATTAAGCTAATGTACCCCCTCATCCATATTTTGCCTCTCTTTCGGTTTTTCATCATCTGTCTTTGTGAATATGAGGCCAGTTATAGAACAGCACACAGAACAGTGGAGGAGCCCCATCTCCTCTCATGCATATTCAAGCACGTGTGCACACACACACTTGCACACTGTGAAAGGCAGCTTGGCTCTTGGTCAAGGGATCTCTGCTAAAAGACCGGTCCTGGACGAGAGAGCTGATCGCCAGCCAAGCAGGACAGTTACAAAGTGGAGCACGGGAGGCCCCGCCATGTTTGCTGAGATCTAAAGCCTCTTTCTCCAAAGCTTTGTTTGCATTTTGTTCAATGCAGCAGCTGAACAGTACACAGAAAAGCCTTTTCTTACCCTTTCTCTGTCCACTCTTTTCGCTTTTCACTTTCTCTGACTCGGCTGCTTTCTGACAGTTGATTCAATTCCTGTGTACTAAAGGAAATTATGTGCTTAATTGGATTATTGGGAGTTTTCTTCAAATGAGTGCTCACCCACCCACACAGGCCCAGCAGACTCTGAATTCTCCTCTGGGATGGGCTGTCTGGTACATGTTTCCAGACTCCACAGTCTGCAGGATGAGTGTGAAATGGGAACCTGGGAATGGATTACAGTTTAATACTATTAGGTTATAGTGATTAAAATAAGTATGATTAAATATTCATGAAGTTCAGAGGTTCTGTTTACACTCACTTGATTAAAGATGATTGGCCAAATGTATTTGATAATGAACTTGTTTGTTATAAAGTTGCATTAACTTCAGCCTCCCTTTTAAATGTGTTTTGGGGTAAATTAACAACTCCAAAACAAAACCAAAATGTAACCAATATCCACTACTACTATTTCTCTTCCGTGCCCACAGTTCTGTGTAATGTTCAATTCACTGTTGTGATTATAGTACTCAGATTTTCCTTCGCATCACTCATAAATGAAATACGTCTTAAACTGCATTCTTTATGGTCTTAAAAACGGCCCAAAAAGTCTTAAATGTAATTAGTTGAAACCTGCGAAACCCTGACAAAATCTAAACACATTTCTTCTCAGAACAGTTCTGTAATTAATTTGCATGAATTTAATTTGCATTTTGCTTAAAACAAAGTAGATGGACCACGTAAGTAAATCTGCGTCTGCATCTAGGGATTTAAATGGAGAACTGCTTCCAAATGTGCTGATCCATCAGAAACGTGTGCCTCTAACCTTACCAGTTCCTTTTATCAATACTGGCATTATACCCAATACTGGGTTACAGTATTAAAGACAATTAAAGAATCAAATTAACAATAATACTGTAAATGGGAATAGTTAATGAAATGAAAAAGGTGTATGATATAAATTATACACTATATAAGTAATATAAATACTCAAACTATAATTCAGTCAGATCAAATTAATAGTGAAATTTAAATTTAATTTGAATAAGATTGATAATGAATAAAGAAATGTTAGTATTAGGAATGATCTAATAAGCTAATAACAATATACAAAAAGCCTGCCCCTACTACTACTACTGATAGTGTGTGATACTATAAATTAGGACCTATGTCAAACATGAACTCAATCAGTGAATAGTTCCGTCTATTAAAATCGTGGAATTGGTTGACTGGGGTCCCCCAGGACCCCAATACATTGGGGTTTTAAAAAAAAAAGAAACAGAAAACAATAATATGAAGTCATTAGGAACAAACTCCTGAAAAATTGGAATGGTAGAATAAAGCAGCTGAGAGATATGACAAAAAGTGTGCCTCAGGGTTCTGTGGGTAACCCAGTCAGCGGGATTAAGGTTAATCAAAAACATTTTTATTTGCTCTCTTTTCACTTTCTGTCTGACTCACCCATACACACACACACACACACACACACACACACACACACACACCGTCCACTTAGTAAAACCATGTGAAAATTCAGGCTGATATGGGGCATAAAAGCATGTCTGGCTGTCAGACATCTCTGCTGGCCATCACCTTCAACGTGCTACTTGGCCTACATTGATTAAAACAAAATAGTGTCCAAACGCATGCAGGCATCACTGGAATTTGCACCTGTTGGAGACCTGGCTCCTGTTGTCGTCTCTCCTGAAAGCTGTCCCTCCTGACTCTTCATGTGAAATAGGCATTCTTTAATAGTCTAAGGGATGACCAGAGACCTGAGAATGGTGGTATGGAAATGGTCAAATAAATCTTAAAAGAAGGAAAGTAGGCAAAGAGGGTAAAGAGCAGAGTAGTTGATGAGAGGGCCTGAGGGTATAGAAGAGGCTGGGTGAGGGAGCTTAGAGAAGGGGAGGGTCCTGCTCTTGTACCCATTCTCATACAAATGATCTCTTACGCTGTGTGGCCCTTCAGTGGGGTCATAAACATCCCAGTGGTTGTGCAGTTGTGTAGTGGTGAGCTGTTCATGTTACTGATTTTCTCCTAGAGAGAGGAAGCGGAGTCCAGGGCACAGATTAAAAGGCCTCTCTTCCCACCCGCGTGCGAATCACAAATCACATAGAGCCACAGTGCTTCCCCTCGCCCAGGAACCCAACAAACACCCTGTTAAAAGCCACAGCCACATCCCTGTGTTTTCATCTTACTGGGCACAGAAAACATAGTTTGTATTCTAATTAAACTAGCGTGTGTACCAAGTTTTCCATGTGGACACCAGTGTTACATGCTTGCCAATTTAGTTCTTGTGCCTCATTACTTGGTATTTTGCTTGCTGATTACACTTAGTTTGGAGCAGAACTGATCATTCACTGGTGCCATTATGTAGTGATGTATAATTAAACTACAACCCCAATTACAAAAAAGTTGTGTTAAACCTATATATAAAACCCATATTCAAATAAGTATAGTAGAAAGACACGTTATTCAATGCTCACACTGATAACTTTGGTTTTTGTAAATATACATTGATTCTGAATTTGGGGCAAGGCTGAAAACCAACATTGAGTGCCTGTGACCTTCAGTTCAGCACTGCATTAAAAACTATCATGATTCTATAAAAGATGTAACTCCATAGGCTCAGGGACACTTTGGAAAACCTTTGTCGGGCAACACAGTTTGTTGCTGCATCTACAAATGTATGTTGAGACTCTACCATGCAAAGAGTAAGCCATATGTCAACAACATCCAGAAACACCGCCGACTTCTCTGGGCCCGACAATGTGGACCCCGGACTGTTGAGCTGAAGTTGTATTCAATTGAATATAGGTCAAAAAGGGTTTGCAAATCATTGCATTCTGTTGTATATGTTTTACACAGCTGTTGTACTATATCAACACACTATGTAGGCACCAACCTGATCTCCCTTGGTCTTGCCACATTCTGCTGACAAATGAAAATTTGGTCCTTATCGTGGCCCGGGGACAGTTAAGGGCCTCTGAGGGGATAATTGAACGGCCTATCTGCTCTACGCAAATCCTAATTCTTCCTCTCAACAGGCCACTGGCGGCATGCTTTATGGGATTATTTTCAACCAGGCATTTTGAATGTTGTAGCATACATAGGCCTTCCTTCCCACGTACAGCTTTCCCCCTTTTCTCCTTGTCCCTGCCTTTCACCTTCTCGCCTGAGAGGATTAGTCAGGCTTCCGGAAACGGAGCACCACTCGGTGAGAATGAGACTTCCAAAGCTCCTCCGGGACAGGAAGGAGCTGGACACTGGCTTTATGACAACAATTACTGCCTTCTCTCGATGTCTTTTGGGGGTCTTTTTATAGAAGTTAACAAAGAGTTGGCCTGTTTTTCGTAGACAATATCTGTGTAAACAAACACTTTTGGAGCAGATTTTTCTGCTACCCAAGAGACTGAGTGGAGTCTGTGGAGTCAGAGGGTATGAAGGGAAATGATTATTTGTTGAATGCATTATTGTTTGGTGGTGTAGAGTCTGTTGATTTGTGGCTACAGTGGAACTCTGCTCGAGGGGTCAATGATATGCTTTACCAATGCCTTTTTTCCTTTATCTCTAATAAATCTTTCTGGAGGGAAAAACACATTCTTTTTTGAGATTAAAATATATCCTTGGCTTATTGACAGTTCCAGCAAAAGGGTTCATATTCAGGTGGGGTTTAGTCAGATTTTATACTGAGCAAGATTAACTCCTGAAACAGACAAAATCCCACATCTTCTTTTCAGTATAATAACTGAGTCAATTTACTGACTGTGCAAACATAGACATATCACTATAATATCTCAATTTAGCTTTCACAGAAGTGTATTTTTCCCTCTACATCTCTGAAATGTCAGTGAATAATCTGTCTTAGAAAAGAGTTTAATCCAGCAGATGCTATTTGCATTCAGTATTACACATTTTCATCTAGTAACTTGGCCAATACTAAATACTAAATACTGCTTGTAGATACAGATATTTATCTGTACTGTTATTGATACTACTTGACATAATTTGGTGCAAAAAATAGACATGACGTGAAACGATCTGAAAAGATTGAACAGTTATTTTACTTTTTTGCAGAAGTAGCAAGTTAATTTGTTTCCCGAGCTACTGCATTCATCAAATTTAGCAAAGCAGGCCGACACTTTTGAAAGTTTTGTCCTGTCAGCTGTTTATGTAATGTCACATGAATATTGATTTGCTGTATCATTTGTCCAGGATATTTCAGTACTGACCAGTCAGGAACTGGTACCAGTTTAATACTGATACTTGATACCCAACCCTAATTATTCCTGCGCTGTTTGTTTGAGCATAATGACGGACCTTCTTTACAGCTGTATTGTGGGATCTCTGTTTAAAAAGGGCCTAAAGTAGGGCATGACCACTGGATATGTGTGGTAACTGTTGTTAGCCCAGAAATAGAGCGGAAATTGTCTTGAATTGAAAGGCTTTTCAAAAAAGATTTTCAATTGTTGAATTTTGCACAAAAGATTTCTTCCTGAGTGAAGGTGACTTGACCCTCACTGTGAGACAGATTTTGGTCCAGGTGGAAAACAGCTGTTATATATATTCTATTCTGAAGCGCTCTATAAAACTGTCTTAATACTTGTATATATTCAAGAATAACCCATTTGCTACTTCTGCTGGTTCAGTATGAGGGATCTTAAGGGTACTGTGCACAGGAAAAATGCACTTTTACAAAGAATGACACTTTATTCATGTTATAAAGGTATTACTGCTGTTGACTAGCTAATGTTTTGTTCACTTGTAATGCTCTGACAAGACCGATGAAAGGCTCTGACGCAATTTGTACATTCAAAACCTACAAGTGTAATTCAGTTGTATTGCAGTCTAAAGGATCCCTGGGGCTTTGTTTGTGGAACCTGGTCACTACATGACCACCATTGTCTTAGTTGTCAGAATGTCTTTCATCTTCTTGCTTGGACCCAGGGAGAACGATCAGTATCTCCCTGTTGTATCTATCTCATATCTTCATGGCTTACAGCACTGGTTCCCGGCCATTTATCCATTTACCGAACCCTGAGGCTGTCCCAAATCATTCCCGTCATCCTATGACTCACCAGATAAGGGGAATGATAGGATTGGTTTCTCTTGCTATCTTTTCCCAACTTCTGTAGAAGTTCACTGAAGGTCCTAATCCTACTTTAAGTTGGCTTCCTGGGTGGTCTATCAGATTGCTACAGGAGTTGTCCTATGTACTATCAGAGTATTTTATCACAAGTCTTAACATAAAACATACTGTAACTTTGGAAAATGAATAAGAGGTATTTTGTTACTGTATTCAAGGCAACACTATATTGAAATATTTCTAAGATGGACTCAGATTTGATGAATCTGTCCATGGATTCAGAAGATATAGGGCCCCCTACTTGCCACAAAATGTTTAAAGGCTTGATCATTAAGGGTCTCTGTGTGTTCTCAAGTGCCTCTGGCAGTTAGTAAGAGCCAAGGAATCATAGTCTGTGCTGACAGTTGTTGTTATTTGGAAATCTGGACGCATTTACCTTTTTTCATGCCAAGAATTATCCAATGTAGGCTACATTCTTCCTGAACTAGATGCGTATGTGGAAGTTAGTAAGTATTTGCACCTGTTTATCATTACCAATGGTATAACCTGTCGTTTGATATTTTGCATGGAAATCATACTTATAATTTTCTTCAGATCAAAATGATCAGCAGAAGGATTAAGTCAACTGTATTTTGGGGAAGCTGGAAGAGCAGCATGTGTGATTGCGACATAAAGGCGGTATGGCTTATGGAAACAATTGCTTTCAATGAAGGATAGTCACTTGTGCTTTACATTATGAGGAAAAGATAAATATGCTAACTGCTCTGAACTAATGACATTTAGGATAATACTTTGTCGGGTAACGGCCCAAAAATGAGATTATGTTCTCAAAATGTAATATTATCTTCCAGTGTAAGCAAAACTTGCTTTTACACTCTTTACACTGATGGTTGGTGGCCATGGTTGACCATGATGTAAACATCTGTTAGAGAGGTGATAACACATCTGGCATCTGACTGAAGTCTGTTGGTGGATGTCATTATTACCAGACCTCTAAATCCTATCATCATTACCTAACAATTGATCTCAGGTCACTGTTAATGAGTTCATTATGTGTTAGTCTAGTCCCTTTTGTCTGCAGCACTACCTGTTAGCTGCTTGACAAAAAAGAATGGGTGTCGGGATTGATGTGTATTGTGGCAACGACTGGCAACCTTTTAAGTAAAAAAAAAAACCCCAGTGATATATTATTTAGTATTTGATGTTGTAGCTGTAAATTGAATGCTTAATACATACAAAGCATGTTTACACCCAAACAACGAGTTAAATAATTCCACTGTCATTGTCATCTATAGGAAGTCAATGAGTGCTCTAAACAAATGGTTTCTGTCTGTTCCCAATTTTCACCCCCTTTTTGTTTCTTTTGTATAATTTGCTTGATTCTGAATGTGAATGAATGTTTTTTTTCATTCTGCATTTCTCTTTTTTTTTTTTTATAGTTTGTGATTAAATATTTGCAAAAATAGATGAGTCTGTGTTGTAAAACAGAATGATTTATGAAATTCTCTCAGTAAAAACCATTAATACCAGAGAGCAGGCTTATAGCCCGACAAGTAACATGTCTTTGTGAATGCCAAGATAAGGGCAATGGCTCAGTTAAGCTGTTTTAAACCAAACCCAAACCAAAATTTGCATATTTTTGGTTGTCAGATTACCAGAAAATATCTATATTTTTCCACAACTTGACCAAAAGTAATTTTTGAAAAAGTAACAAGTAACACTCTGTTGTAACTGAATTATTTTTAATCTATGTACAGAACCTTAAATTCCAGTGTGTAAGATTTAGGGGGATCTGTTGCACAGACAGAATATAATATTCCACATTATATTCTCATTAGTGTATAATCACCTGAAAATAATTGTGTTCTTGTTGCCTAACAATGAGCTCTTTATATCTGGAGAGGACTGTAGTCCTCTTCCATGTAGGCTGCCATGTTTTTAGTAGCCCAGAACGGACAAACCAAACACTGGTTCCAGAGAGGGCCTTTTGCGTTTTTTGCAAGTTTTATTATGTCTGTGGGATCGTTATTATGTTATTTGATCCCGTAGACATTCAGCATTTGAGCCAAGATAGCCTAAATGCTAAAACATACCACTGCTGGAGGCGGTGTGTCAAAACAGCCACCTCTTTTATTTTCTATGGACAAGCCCTGCACTGGTGGTGGCCAGGCATGGGCTTGCAAGCATCGCCACGCCGCCCTGTGGCACTTAACGCCACTGTCCTATACCCATCGTTATCGTGCCTAGAAAAAAAAATCCCCCCAAGAAAAATGTTGGCCATAGTATAGACGTTAATTACTTGTGTGTTTCTTGCTTTTCACTGTAGTTCCTTTCACTGTTTCTCTGTGCTCCAACTCTACTCTCTGCCTGCAGCTGCCTGCACCCTGTCTCCCCTTGTAGTTCTTCTCTCCCTCTGTTTGCATGGCAGCTCGACTTCCTCTCCTCATCTCTGTCTCTCATGTGTGTAGAACAGTGGAGAGACTAGAGCCTCTTTACATACATTGGTGCTGTTTGTCTTGACTTGGTTTGACTCAACTCGTTAGCCCAACACGGCAAGGACTCACATCTCAGCGCCGCTGAGGTGTGTATCTTGTAGTCGACACACGCGTGTCTTTAGTCAAGTAGCTGAAGCTTGACGTTTGACTTCCTATAAATTCTTCAGCATAAAAGTCCCCCATTGTTTTGTTATGTAATGGCTTTTATTATGAAGCAGCAAACTCAGTAAGTATTGTTTTCATCAGCATTAACTTAACATGACTCCTATCAGCTGAAAGCGAACATGAGGACACAGTAAAATAAAGCAGAAACCTGAAACTTAACTTTAAACCAAATATATTCATTTCCAAGCTACAAAGCTCTGAGAGCTGAACACACAGACACTTCTATAGACCACTTTGTCTTGGCTCTCTTGCAGAGATAAGAGCTCAGTCTGACAACACAGCTGTTTGAGGGGAGAGATGGAGGGTCGGAGATGCTGAGGTTGAGAAATATCCCAAGCCCAGTGCGCTGGATGAGGGTGGGGCAGTGCTTCTTATGTGTGTATATGACAGTATATGATGCGTTTCTGCACTGGCGGGGTGTGTTTTAGCCTGAATATTGTTTATACAGTATAACTTCATAACACCATACACATAAACAAGGTCTGTTCAATTTATTAGTTTCAGATTCTGGGAAAGTTGGAAAAACAGTCAAATTCTCCAATACTATGTCATTGAACTATCTCTTTTACCAGATCACACACATTTAGGCTATTCTATGTGATTTCATTTTGATAATTAGTTTAATAGTTTTTCACTTCAATTCACTGAGTCTTCCATCAACTGTTTAAAGACCCCCTGGGGAGGCCCGCCTCCCAGTTCAAAAGCTTCTGCAATACCACACTGGTACTACACCACTACTAGATTCCTACATACTGGTCCTATAGTGGTAACTCGGTAACAGTGTGAACATGGCATTTGCAGCAATGAAAGTATAGGTTTACTCTGGGTGTAACATATTTAAAATGTGACTCTTGTCCTTTATTAGGATATTGTGGCAGATGCTGCCATTCATGTGCATGGATGTGTGGTTTTCATGCATGTTAAATCATATACTTGTAATACAAGGGCACATGCATGGCACAGCAGGAGGGTGGCGTGAGGAGAGCTCCCTCCACATGCGTGTGCTGCGTGTTCAGCTGTCACTGAGCCACGAAAGCCCCTCCTCCTCCATTCCCCACTTTCTCTTTCTATTTTTTCTTGGGCCCCTCCGTCCGTACTGTTTTCCTGTCTACCCACGGTCCTTTCTTTCTCCTGCCTTTCATGTCTCCTCCAGGCCCTGTACATTTGTGGTATGAAGATGACACTGATTCAAGCCCCTGAAGTTTAAGGGGTCCTGGCACCCAGCAAAACCAAAGCAAATGTAGTACCTAGAAACAACAATAACACCATGGAGTACCTTCCTTCACAAACTCGATCACACCTGGGCTTTAGGGCTGTAGTATTATCACCATTCTTTTGGGGTTTTTTTGTAAATTACTAGATTTATGATGAATTAATTAGTCCAACATCAGCCTAGTAGTCATGCAACATGCTAATGCCAAGTTCAACACAGTAACCTATGAAATATACAGTAAAACAACTTAAAACATGGCAAAACTAACCTGGCTCCTCCAAGGAAAGAAGATTGGGAACCACTACCCTAAGGTTGGCTTGTGAATGGCGCAGTATTGTTTTTAGCATCTTCCAAAATATAGTCTGTCTTATCTTTGAGAGATGCAGAGACCATTTTACATGGTTTTATCTCCATGTGCCTCGACTGTTGCAACAGCCTCCTCACTTTCCTCAACCAAATATCAAATATCGGCTACAGATTGTACAGAACTCACATGCCAAGCTTTTAACAAAAAACAAAAAAAGTGGCCACATTTCATCTGTTTTAGCCTCCCGGCCCTGGCTCCCAGTATGCTTTAGATCTGATTTTAAGATCTTATTTTTTAAAGCTCTTCATTGCACCTCTCCATGTTATATATCTGGCTTCTTAGTAGCATATAAGCTGGTACGTAGCCTGGGATCCTTTGGCAGAGGTCTTTTATCTATTCCCAAAGCTCGGCTTAAAACTAACAGACAGAGCATGCACAGTCAGAGCCCCAAAGTTATGGAACAAGCTGCCTGAGGAAATAAGGTCGGCATGATCAGTCACTTCTTTCAAATCTCTTCTTAAAACATACTTTTTATTGGAGAGCTTTTCATGATTGTCCTTGATTTTCATTTACTGCCTTTTGTTGGTTTTATTTGCTTTGATTTTTACTAGCTGTCCTTTGCTGGTTTTATTTGTTGTAATTGCTTTGATTTATACTGACAGCCCCTTTTGCTGGCTTTATCTGTTTTATTTGCTTGGAATTTATTTATTTGCTTGGAAATTGTTTTTATGATCAAATAGTTTTTTTGATTTGTTTGTCATGAAGTTGCTTCCCTGTGTGAAGCACTTTGTAACGTGTTTAGAAAAGTTCTCTACAAGTAAAGATTATTGTTATTTTTATTATCACCATTTCAAAATTACTGCTATCGTGACAGCCCTAGTGGACTTAACTGTAGAAACAGATTTGTCCACTCCCAGAGTTGGCACTTAATTAGTTGATAGTTGATGTATGTCGTGTCTCCAGTGTCTTACATCCTGTCTCAAAGAGATCTTAAGCAGCTGACACATTCAATACCTAGATACCCACCAGTCATCTGACACGACTCTACAGCACTGCATTACACAGGGAGGCTAGCATGGCAATAGCCATGTGCTTGGCATTTTAAATGCTGTCTAGCACAAGACAATGTCACCCCTAGGCTTGCCCTCCTCCACATCCTGGCTAGTGCTCTATACTGGCACAGCTATGACACCCCTATGTATCTCATTCAGCCATAGAGAATGGGGCTAGTGAACCGAGTAGCCCCCCAACACTGGCCTCTGCCTGCACCTGCAGGCCTAACCGATGGTTGGAAAGCTGGAAGGGAAAAGGGGGAAGTGAGTTTGAGATGTGAGGAGGCTTGGATCAAGTTTAAAAGTATGCTTGGACAAAAGACAAGCATATTGATGTTATACTGTGTAAGAAGTCTAAAATAAGAAAAGCAGGTCGTTATAAAGCTGATTTCTGTGTTAGATATCCACCATGGGCTTGGTAAATTCTTTGTGAAGTGAGGATGGGGAGAAGGAGAGCGAATGGGGGTTACCAGAGAACCACTGGCCCCCCTGCAGGTCATTCAGTCATTCATAAGATGAGGCCATCTTATAGACCTCCCTCTACCCTTGTTTTTCTGTTGCTGCTGTGTTCATCAGTAGAAGTGAAAGTGGAAAATGGAGATTAAGATTAAGAGTGGTCCTACAAAAAAAAAAAAAGTGTGTTTGCAGACCAGTTGCTGCCTCTTAGAAGTTTGGTTTCTAGGTGGGCAGGCCTCTGTAGATAAGATGTAGATGTTTTCCTCACAGAAAGTCAGGCTGATAACCTTTTCTGTCTGCATGGATTTATGATGTTTACAGATGTGCTCAGCTTATGAAAAAGCAGTCCCTCTCCCCCAGTGGGGCAGCCATCTTTAATCCAGTAAAGAGCACAGGGATTTGGTCGCCCCTGGCCTGCCTGAAGGCCCTTTGGAAACCTCTCGGCCGTGAGAATGGGGGCTGGGGTTGGAGGTGTGGGTCGGGATGTGTGTAGCCATGCAGGAGGGGCTGGGGACAGTCTTTGTGAATTTAGTTAATCTAATTTGAGCTCTTTTCCCCCTAAGGCCCTTTTTTCTCCCTCACTGCTGCCCCTGTTTCAAACATCAGTCCAAGCTGGGGAAAGTTTCAAGTGTCCCTGGCGAAAATGGGCTTTGTTTAATTTAATCCAATATCCTGATATGTAAACCTGAGGGGAATAGAGCTGAGAGCACCCACTGAAAAACATGGCACTTATCTCTCTGCGGTTTGTGTGTGTTGCAATCATACTAAAATTGAAAGCTAATGCACATGGGAGATCTGAGCAATATGACAGTGTAACAAACTTCATGCATGGGGTCATGCTACATACAATGATTTTTTTGGACACAACAAACACTTTTGAGGATGGTTCAACATTGTTTTTTTTTGTTTTTTTTCACTTGCCGAGCCAATTTTTACTTGTCCCTGTACAAATTGTTTTATATGTTAGCAGTTATCAAATTACAACATGTCAATTCTGATATTCAGTCTAGGGCTGCGGTGTCTATAAAATGTTAGAAAATAGTGAAAATGTCCGTACCAGTTTCTCAAAGTCCAAGGTGATGTCTTAAAATGTCTCATTTTGTCATTCTAAAATCCAAAGAGATCCACTTTAATATGGTAATAAACAAAGAAAAGTGGGGAAATGTCCAAATTTGAGAGGCTTAAAACAGCATTTTTCTGCCATTGTTGCATGAAAAACAAATTACAATTAATTATCAAAATAGTTTTATTGCCTAATTTGTGTTGCCACTTGTCTGCTCAGGCTCACTGGTGCATACAGTTGTAGTTTGACAATGAATATTTGATTGATGTGTACAATTACAAGAAAATTCATGCCAATTTTTTGCACATACTTAGACCATGGTGGGCTTTAACGTAGTATTATGATACAGTATGTTTTTGGTGTTGTTACAACCCTGTGCTTAAGTACGTTTATGTGGACGAATAATATCTACCATTGATTAAAGCTCAGTTGGAAATGGACAATCAAAGTCTTCATTAAGAGCTGTCTGTAAACCTGTTTGAACTTAACAGTATTTATCAAATGACAACTTGAAACAGAGGCTGCTTATAGAATGTAAATGAACCACTTAGAAGCCTTTCTTAGCTGTTTCACACCTCTGATTAACTCATTGTGAAGTTGTCGGATATCAAGTGGGTATTAACTCATTAGGGTTCGCCTTTGAAGTTGCTCCCGAATATCATCAAGGTCTTGTAATCCTTTTTTAATGGATCAGTGAGTAGGACAGTGGTTCAACAAAATGATTAATGTGACAGCCTTTCTCACCTAATGTTCCCCATGTTTTGCATGAATGGGTCGAAAATTGGTTGATTCGTTTAGGAAATGCACCCATAATGGCATTAATGTTGAAGGGTTGATAGTGAGCTGTAGGCCTAAATGTTTGCTTTATTAGTCTGCTGCCATCTAGCCGTAAACCCCAGACCCCCCTCTTATCTTTTACCTCTTTTCCTTTTCTTTCTCTTTCTATCTTACTCTTTTCCTTAGCTTTGTAATTTTAGTGCCTTCCCCTCTGCCCTCCTTTTTAACTTAAGGCAATAGGTGGTGAAGGGCAGGAATGCAGCCGAGGGACTGTAAGGATTTATCACACTAAGGTGTGAGGGCTGCTGCCTGTGCTTCTGTGCCTGGAGATGTAACAGTTTAGTGCCAACAGCATTCCCACCGCGGAGCCAATACAGAATTTTATTGCTTTTTTAGTTTGATTCTTGAGACCACATACTCTGTGTCTGCAGGGAGAGTGATGGGAGGAAAGGGGTCAGAGACCGAGGGTAGAGTATTGTGTATGTGGATGTGTGTGCGTGTGTGTGTGTGTGTGTGTACACTGGGTTTTCAGTCTAAGATTTGTGTGAGTAGCTGGGTACCAAACTTCAATACTTTATGGCACCGACCGAATTGCTTTGCTTCACTTCTACTGTTGAGTAATGAAAAGTGCCTTGTCATTTGATACCTAATTTTGATACCTTAGGAGTAAATCTCCAAGTTGTGGTTTATTTTTTATGTCGTAAAACTGCTTTGAGTGGAAAAAGGCCAAGGTGCTAGGAGAACAAGAGAATTTTCATGCCTTGACTGTCTGCCGATACTGATACCTATCAGATACTGTCTTCTTCCCTCTCTTAAATAACTATGCTGTTAATAATATATTTGTATGGGTTGCACTTCATTCTATCTTACATTTTAGTAAAATGGATTTTTATGAAATTAGTATTGAAAAAAGTATCCTTCAGGAACCAGCCACAAAAATGTGACTCTGTAGCGACATAAATATTCTATGTAGGTCTCCCCCTGTGGCCACCAAATTTTATTCCCACACTGCGAACCCACGCCAGCATGTAGCAGTCACACAAACATCCCGATGTCTTTGTGCCCCTTAGTTCAACATTCTAAATGAAAACAGCAAACTACTGATATATTGTGGCTGCTGAAGTGTGGGTTTACTAAGCTGACTCAAACTGCTAACGCAGTCCTTACAGTAGCAGAAAAACAGAAATCGGACTATGAAGATAAAGAAACAACAACATTTTAAGAGTGAATTGAAGCAGGAGTTTTAGTGGCTAGAACATGACACATCTAAAGATGCAATGTACTGCAGTGTGTGCTGCCAGTTTCCTCAACTAGCAAAAAAGTCTATCTCATTTTTCATTGGAAACAATGCCCTCAGGAAACATCACATCATTTTTCATGGGAAAAGTGGACAACATAAGTGTCGATGTTAAGGAAGACGGTTTCAAGTTAAATGGCCTCTTCTGTATTGCTTTTAATAGAGCTGCTTTATTTGATCATCAATGGATTATTAAATGAATTGCAAAATATTTTGATAATTGATCAATTGTTTTTCCTTTCAAGTCAATATTTTTGATTTTTTCTGGTTTCTTTACTCCTCTTTGACAGTGAAGTGCATATCTTTGGATTGTGGACGAAGCAAGAAATTTGAGGATGTCATCTGGGGCTTCAGGAAAAAGTGATCACCATTTTCTGACATTGTATGGACCAAACAACTAATTAATTGAAGGAGAAAATAATCAACAGATTAATTGAGAATGAAAATAATCATTAGTTGCAGCCTAGTGTCTACATAGGTTTACATTTGGGCCACTAAAAATATACTTTGACCACCAAATTTAGGGGCTTGGTGGCTTATGGGGTCAATGCATGTGTGCATGGGGTTTTCAGCCTAAGATTTGTTTGAAAATTGAGTAACATTACCATCAAGGTAATATCAAGCATAAGAATAGTTTATCTTCTTCTTATCTATCCCTACTTTTCCCACTTAAACATGCTCTCTCTCTCCACTCGCTCACTGTCTCACCCTCTCTCCCCTCCCACTCCTCCTCTTTCCACTCCTCTCACTCTCCCTGTCCCTTCCTCCTACTCTGCCTCTCAGGTTACGATGACTGGGGGTTTTCTTGCTTCCATCTCGTAGAGTGTCTGTGTGTGCGTGCGTCTGTGTGTGTGTGTGACTGAATGCGTGTGTGTGTGTGTGTGTGTGTGTGTCTCCCTCAGCGCTGAGCTGTGTCCTTGTCCCTGCCTCCTGGCAGCAAGGAGCCACCCAGCAGCCGGTCTGTGATTGGGCAGGGGAGTGGGGTTCTTGACACAGCGCGGTGCTGACTGCTCCGGGACGTGTTTCAACAGATGGTCGAGGTTAGAGTGTCATCACATCGGAGAGAGGATTAGAGGAGAGAGGTTGTCTTCCAGGAGCTGTGTGGTCCCCCCTTACTCTTCAACCCAAACTCCCCAGCACCAAGACACAAACCCCCTCTATGAGCGAAGGGAGACCCGGTGAAGAAACGCGAGAGGAAAACACAGAGAGGAATCCTAGCCTTGCCTCTCACTCGGCCAGCACTCTGCTCTCCTGCCTTTCAGGTACTTAACTTTCCCACTGAGTATTTTTATTTTTTTTTCTGTTTTCTGCTTTTTTCTCCAGTGCTTTTGCAGTGTCTGTGCCTGTTAGTTAGTTCAGTTGGCAGTAAATTTCTGATGCAGCACACAGTCAGGAGTTGAGAGAGTCCACAAGTGCAGTAAATCTGTGTTGCCTGTACAGCAGCTCTGTGTGTGCTGGACTTCATAGTTTTACCCCTGAATGACAGGAATTCCCTCCGTCGCAAATTCCTCCGTCTCAAGGGATTAGAAGGCAGCACATTCCATCATTGTCATTTTTTTCCCCCAATCCATAAGCACCCATCTGTTAATTTCTAGTTTCCTGAAGGCAGGAGATTTAAAAGCGAAAGGAAGCTACTGAGGATTTGAAAAAGCTTGCTGTCACTTAAAAAAGTTGCTGCTGCATAATGAGCTGTGTCAGTGAGAGCATCATATGAGTTATAAAAGGAACAAAAAAAAAATCAGTTTGCATTTTATTCTGCTTGTATCATTTTCTTATTTTATCCTAAAAACTTTAGTGAAGATGAATTCTTTCCTTATTAACTCTGTCAGGTCTTTTAGGAGGAAATTAAAGCTCAGTTTTTCTACATTCCCCAAAGTCAGCGTGGCATTTAACATTCCCTCACTTCAGCCCTGATAAGTTTTTTCATAAATCTTATTCAGAGTGCACCTCTGGCGGATCATGTCAGTATACGCTAAATGGATGAGCTGCTGAAGAGCGCTTTCCGGACAAACTGTCAGAGCTAAGTAGAGAGGCAGAGACTCACAGATTGTACACCTCACTTCAGCTATTTAACTCAAGTCAAGTGAGAAGGGAAACTTGCCAGTGGAGTGGGAATATGATGTATAGTATTTATACCTAGCTCCGGGCACTGTGTGTGTGTATGGTGTGTGTGTGTCTGTGAGGTGTTTGCAAATGGAGATTGTGCAGCTGTGAAAGGCTGCGTGGACAGAAGCAGCAGCAGGGCTCAGAGGAGAGGAGATTGTATGGGTGAAAGCTGCTGTTGTGTGAATTTGTGTTTACCTTGGTAAACCAGCCGTAGCTACACTTCCTGCTTGTTACTTGAAGTATTTAACACAACCACCAATAGGTTGTGATGACTGCTGCTTTAAGCCCAGTGGAGATGTTGGTATAAAATCTGGTTGTGTGAAGAGATCAATTAGAGAGTCTTTTGAGACATTTTAAACTCTGGTACAGTTAAAACTTTAATAACAATATAGGGCTGCAACTAATGTTTGTTTACATTATTGATTAATCTGTAGATTATTTGCTCAATTAATCATTAAATCTATAAAACGTGGGGGAAAAAATGATTTTCCAGTCTCTCAGAGCCTAAAGTATTGTCTTCAAATTGCTTCGTTTGCGCAACCAACAGTCCAAAACCCAAAGATTCTTCATATACTAGCATAAATAATAAAGAAAATCTGTTAATTTTCATATTTAAGAAGCTGGAACCAGCAAATATTTGGCATATTTGCTTTGAAAAGTTATCAAAGTAGTCTGCAATTAGTTTC
The DNA here is from genome assembly GCA_027495735.1 of Lutjanus campechanus. Lineage (NCBI taxonomy): Eukaryota > Metazoa > Chordata > Actinopteri > Lutjaniformes > Lutjanidae > Lutjanus > Lutjanus campechanus. The sequence continues at coordinate 3,207 of JAJHUR010090549.1, read as the reverse complement.
AGTCAATCTATCAATCAATCAATCGTTGAAGTGTGTGTGTTTTTCAGTATTTACCAGAGAGAGAGACTGCATCTGAATGCTCAAAAAATCGAAATGCTGTCATTGAATACATGTTTACTTCTCTCAAAATCAATTTTTGTACCTCTGGTCAGCTTGGATTTGACCAAATGATGTGATAGTTAAGTCCTTGTATTTGAAGGACTAAGTGTGTAACTTGTATTGGTTCAGTGTGTTCACCTACAGTAGCATGCCAGTCCACAAAAACTAGAGAATTTATCCTTCTGAGCTGGTTTCCTAAATGCTGCGGTCCTCTTCAAAGCTGATTGCTTGTACCGGTCACAATTAGCGAAAAATGTAACAGACTGGCTTACATTTCAATACACTGGCAGTGCCCGTTTGTATTACTGGATGAAAAAGCTGGAGAAATATGGAGAAACTTCAAACTTTAAGTATTGACAAGGCTGATCCATAAATCTTCCCTTCACTTTAGTTTTCACCCGGCAGCGTTGAGATTCAATTTCTGATTACATTTACCCAGAGCATAGCAAAGCGGCTTTGGTGCATTTAAAAACGCAGCGCTGACTGCCAGCTCGGAGGAGAAGGGAGATCCTTTAAACTGTTTAGCTTCACTGTGCTACAAACAAGAGCATGAGCAGCTGCTGCAAATAATTAGGTTCTGGGGGGTAGACGCTTGCCAAGACAAACGTTGTTCCAGTAGCAGCTCTGCCATCACTCGAATCTACTGTGTGTGTGTGTGTGTGTGTAGGTGTGTGTGTGTTTGTGTGTGTGCGCGTGTGCGCGTGTGTGCGTACGTGACAGCAAAAAGTGAAGTACTTCTTTCTTCTGATAATTATGATGAGTGACTGAATGTAAGAGAAGAGGAAGAGGTAGTATCTGTGCTTTTCTTTATTTGTACAAACTGGACCGAAAGTGTGTGTTTCAGTGTGTGTGTGTGTGCGTGTGTGTGTGCATGTGTGTGCGTGTGTCCTTTAAATGCCAGCCACAGTGAATCAGAGATTTCCCAGACATCTTGCGTGACTTCATACATGCCGACTGATGAGCAAGGTCAAAGGCACTCACAGCAGACAATTATTATGAGAAATGAAAAGGACATTTAATTATGTATTAGTTCTATTACGTGCTTTATCTGTTGACAGAACTGCATTTCTCTAAGGATTCTTGTTATGTGTCAGCAACAGAGTTTCAGCAAACATTTGATCTTTTCCAGGGATAGACACTGATACTTTTAAGCACTGGCCCCAGAGGCCACCAAGCTCCTAAATTTGGTAAATTTTTGTAAAGTTATGTAAAAACAAAACAGAAGAAGCAATTTAAGGCAATTTAACACAGCCTTCCTTAACTGTGACACTTGTCCACTTTTTCCATGAATTGTTGTAGATGTGTCATATTCTAGACTCTTAAACTTCTTCTTCCGTTCACTCCTAAATTTTCATTGCTGCTTCATTTTTTCATAGTCCTTTTGTGTTTTTTTTGTTTTTTTTTTGTCAGGATCATGAATTCAGTATCCCCAACATATCGATAGCAAGCGAAAGATGAGTTATCGTGTTCAGCTATTGGTTAAGGAAAATGCACAAAATTTGCAACCCCAATGCATTAGTTCTATTACGCACTCTACCTGTTGATAGTACTGCATTTCTTTAGGGATTCTAGTGTGCGTGAGCAGCAGAGTTTTGGCGAATAGTTTACCTTTTCTTTACTTTTCCAAGCATTTACCCCACAGGCCAGCAAGCCCCTAAATTTGGTGGCCAAACTACATTTTTGGTGGCCTAAATGTAAACTTAGATAAAAAAATAATACAGAAGAGGCAATTTAACACAACTTTACATGGCCTTCCTTAACTATGACACTTGAGTTTTTCCACTCCAGACAACTCTCTTTCTGATAAAAAACAAGCTAGACATTACATCAGTACTTTAACTCCTGCTTCCATCCAATTCTAAAACTTTGTTGCTGTCTCTTTTTTTCAAAGTCTTTTGCCTTTTGTGTTTCTGGTTCTTCTGTAAGAATCGTGTAAGCAGTTTGAGTTCTTAGTAAATCCACATTAAGAAGTCCCAGCACATTGGTAGCCAGCCAGGGATGAGTACTGTTTGATGTTTTTTCAGAATGTTCAACTAAAAGCCACAAAGGAATCAGGATATTTATTGAATTGTGACATTGTGTTGGTGAAGGCTCACAGAATGGGGATAAAACTTGGTGGCCACCAGGGGCCACCTACATGGAATATTTGGCGGCCACAGAGTCACTTTTTGTGGCCATGGGCCTTCGGGCCACGATTAATGTCGAACCCTGTTTTCCATTCTTTCTTTCTCATCAGCGGCAACTATAAAACCTTCCCTCCCCTCTTCTTCTTCTCTCCAATTCAGCACCATAATTTCATCTCAGCCGAGTCAGACTGTTATCACGCTGCATTGTACTCTCCCAACGTGACCCCACAATGACAGCAGTCACATTTGTGAATTCTATCATTATGAGGTTCTTTTGGTTGCAGTTAAATTGAAAGCCTTGCAGATGATTTTCAGAATACAAAGAGTAGGGAAATCCTCATGGCCAGTAAAAATGCAGTTGCAGTGGTGTTGAAATGGAAGAAAAACTGGATCTGGAAGCAGAGAATCATGTGATATCCAAACTTCCATGAATATTCGTTTGATCAAATTGCACCTAATCACTTAAACTGGCTTTAGATTGAATAAATACTATGAATTATTCATCATCTTTGCTTTGGAAGACTAGTTGGTTCCTCTGATTCTTCATCTCTCTTGGAAAGGATGATATTTAACTCTAGTTTGTGTGTGTTCTCTTGTGTGCGAGCATGTTAAGAAAAGATTTCCTAAACCACCCTCTCCTCCGGCACTTGTTTATCTCTTCAGTTTAATGATAGTGTTCCTCATACTAGCCTGATTGCATAGTAGCGTTGGAGTAGATTGCATAGTCCTATCACTGCAAATGACCAGTATTTGAACAGTGAGCATTTGGCATGCTTTTATTTATGTGGGATCAAGAAAGGCTATCTTTAGATGAGTCAGCCACTTTCTTTCTCAATTCCTTTGTTGTCCTTACTGATCAAACATTTCCATGGAGGATGGAGGTTCCACGCACATGTCCTTGACTTTTGAGGACATATCTCCAGGGAAATATGTCATGCATAGGCCCGTCTGAATGCACAAAGACATACAGCATAGATCTATT
>JAJHUR010090548.1:1409-16080 GCA_027495735.1 Lutjanus campechanus | reverse complement strand
TGATTAATGATCGTGTGTGTGAGCACAAGCATGTACAAGAGGCAATAAAGACAACTAAGGGTACACACACACACACACACACACTATTAACCTAACATGGACATATTGCCTTGATAGACTGTGACCTGTTCCTTTGGCATGGCTTACCCTTCTCAACACCCCCATAAACATGACAAGGCCTTGGGATCAAAGCTGTCTAGGCCATCAGCCCCCTTACATACAGACACACAGACCCCTCTGCACTCACACATGCACACACGCACACACACACACAGATGCTGCTTTGACTCAGAGAAGGCTCTGTGTCTTTAACCATCATCAGTCTGATTAGAGTCGCTGCTCGGTTCAGTGTTTCCACATCACCCGGGCCCTTCTTGGCAGAACTCGGCTCCGCTAAGAGGCACTAAAGGCCGCAAGCTTTTCACCTGATTGCCACTGAGGAAAAACACTTTTCAGTGTTCCAACAGTTCTCTGAATCCAGAGCTTCTTTGAAACAGCGAAAGGAATTGTCTGATCTTCACAGCTGCTCAAATTTAAAGGTCCCATGGGCCAGTCAGTTGTGAAACGTGACATTTGTGACATTTCCATAATTTGGTGGAAGAGCTGGAGGAGGGAGGTTGATTTTTTTTTTTTTACTGGCTCAACAGAGGCACAACTTGTATCTCAGGTTAAAAAGTCAAGCCAAGTCAATTTTATTTGTATACATAGAAATTACAACAGAAGTTATCTCAGGTCACTATTCACAAAGAACTATACCGAGACCCAGTAGTTCCCATCAGGAGCAAGCAGTTGGGTAACAAGGGGGAGGAAAATATGGCGGAATCCAGCACGTCTCCAGCCTGCAGTTACCGGTAGCCTCAATGAGGGAAAGTAATATTTTAACACTATGAAAATGCCAAGTGTTGAGATGAAACGGTGCGGAGCTGATGCTCAGAGCCGATAGACAGCTGCTGAGAGCTGGGGAACTTTGGGGGAGAGAGCCGGGGACAGAGTTCTGGAGGAAGAAACAGCGGAGTGACAGTGACTTTGATCTGATGCCGACTCCTTTACTAACAGGAGGGGAGCTCAGAGTTTATGTTTCAGACTTTTGGGATAAAAAAGCAGATTTATCTTCACTCCTGCTTCTTAACCTGTCTGTAGTAGTGACCCACGGAGGAGTCGCGGACCTGTTTACCGGCGAGATTTTTTTTTTTTTTTTTTAACTTTTGGAATTGAAAAGTGGATTTATCCTTCACTCTTGCTTCTCAACCTGTCTGAAGCCATGACCCACAGACAAGCCAACCTCGCTTGACTGTAAGCTAACTAGTCTCTCTGTCCATGTTGACTGCTGACCAGCAGCGGGAATAAAGACATTTGCACAAGTAACGTGAATAACTACAAATGTTGCCAAGATGATCCAGCGATCAAACTCATACGAGTAACACGAGGCAAATATTCACTTTGCTTTTTGTGTGACCGAACCCGCCATTACAGTGAGTCTCGCTTACCTCATCTCCCCTACTCCTCCCTCTGTCCTGCACATGAGCAGGAATGTCACCTGTTGCTGATTGGCTGGAATAGTGTTGTATGGCTTGGTTTGAGCCACGTTATTTATATCCCATTTAGAGAGCCAGGGCTGTGAAGGTATTTTTTTTTCAGCAAACACAGGGAGCTAGAGAGCCACGAGGAAATATTTACTGAATGTGATAAAAGTGTATCGGATTAGAATAGCACAACCCACCTTTAATAGGCAGAAACTTCATATGAAACCAGACTCTTTGGTGAACAGGCATCCACTGCGACCAGTTTAAGGTAAAAAAAAACAAAAACAAAAATGAATAAGTAAGAAAGAAAATATACATTCCTGCGCACAAAATTAATTATTGTGGATATGACAACCTAAACTGTCCTAGAAATGGTCATGTAATAGTGAGGTTGTTGATGTGGTGCAGTCTAAAGTGACCATATGAGGCTGCAATATCACAAAAGTAGGTATATTTATCCATTCTCACCACACATTTTCCTATATGTCCTTAGCCTGTCATATCTCATTGGCTAGTGCATGATAGTTTCAATAATTCATGTTTTCTTTTATACAGCTCTGGCTATTTAAACATGCAGTAGACATATGTTTCTCAGAGCTATTATGGCTCGTTTTACTGATATAATGCACTGTAACCTCTTTTGACGGTAAAAGGAAAAGAAGAAAAACAACCACATGATTGGTAACATTTATGCTGACCCAAATTTGGCTGTCCGAGAGGTGTGAAATAAGGGGGGAAAAGATGCAGATTTGGCACTTAAGCAGCGAGGAAGGCGTACTGGAGAAGACATGCTACCTGAGTGCGACTGTGAAAGCCATTAGCCCACACTGCAGCACTCCACTGCAAGCCATTCTCAGCTTTGCGTGCAAACTTGTGTGTGTGTGTGTGTGTGTGTGTGTGTGTGTGTGTGTGTTTGCGAGAGCGTGCATGAGAGTGCTTTTACAGCCCCTGCTTACCAGTGAACCAGCTCAGCTGTATGGCTGTGTTTGCCATAAGAATGAGAGCGTGAGTCGTGGACATGACCAGCGACTGACCTTGAACTTGTGAACTCTTTCCTTTATGATCATTTTGAGGAAACAAAGATGTTTCTAGGAAGATTTTTCTGCACATGTAAACAAATTCAGATGGGGAGAGAATAATATCAAATCTTACCAGAGTATGAGACTATATTTTCATGAATAGGAAAATCTGTCAATTTTGCACCATCGCTGCAAAACAGTTCATCTATCAGCTGAGTCATTACTTGGGCTGTGTAGAGGTACTGAATACATTTCAGGTATTGACTCAAATTACCCAGTAGCCAACCAAATAGTATCAAAAAATACTCCAGTCAAATTCTACCAGCATTCGATCCTTTTTGTACTCAGATCAAGAAAAGAAAAAGACACTAAGTATTGTTTTGCTCGCAGGTAATCTCTGCAACAGTTTGATGTAATGGGTCATGTGATTGGCCCTACCACTGGCACTACCAGTGGGCAACCCATACAATCTGTGTTGGTTAAGTCGAGTGTGGTGTTGTAAAGTATGGCTATACAACACACCTATGGCATCGAATAAAAATAAATGTATGAAACACATAAGGATTAATTCAGGAATGCTTCCATTCACATGATGAGTACTGAATGAAGTATCCTGATCCTGGTCTTTGGGGCCCACTGCCTTGCATGTTTTAGATGTTTCTGAACTGAATCAAATGATCAGCTCATCATCAAGCCTCTGCAGAAGCCTGATAATGACCTGTTCATTTGAATCAGGTGTGTTGGAGCAGGGAAACATCTAAAACATGCAGGGCAGTGGGTCCCAAGGACCAAGACTGGGAAACACTGCTCTATTGATATCACTTTAAGGATACTTGAATTGTTGCCATGTGAGGCAGCTGGATTTGCAAGATCACGCGAGAATCCATCTTGCCAGGCTTCAAGTTTTCCATTTGTGTCCTCAGTAAAAGTGGTAGAGCCGATCAGTGTCCTAAGGAGGGACTACTGGCAGCTACAGGCATGGTTTTAGGTGTGGCGCCAGTGAGAAGCATCCATGGAAGCAACTCGTCTCAAATAAACAATGACGGCTCCTGGAGGGGTTAGTGCAGATACTGTGATAGCAAAAGACACTTTTAAATCTGATTTGAGCGTCCAAACCAAGCAGCATCTCTGCAAATCAGATTGGAATCACATTTCAAACCACCTCCAAAGGTGGCTTGGATTGAATTTCGACTGGTTCCAATCAATCTGGACACAATCTGGATTTGAGCTGGCAGTCTGAACAAGTCCTTGGATATTCTGGCTTGTTGGTGGTTTACAGCTGATCTTCTGACACCTCATATTATGTCCCTTTTTACTTTGTTTCAGCAATAATTTTAGTAAGAAGAAAGCAATCTTAAAACTAATGACCAAAAGTATAAAAACAGAAGTTGTTTTTAAAAGTTGCTTTAGATGCTATTCCACCATGACAACAATAATATTCGGAGGGAAATGCACAGGGTGATTGATTTTCTGAGGAAATATTTGGCGTGACAATTGTAAATTTAAAAATACCTTAACAGTACAAGAGAAAATGAGGCCAGTACATGTATCAAAACAAAGACAGACAACAGGGGACACATGCACAGTGGAACATACAGTACACACACTCCAAGGCTGTGGACAGGTCCAGCAACACCTCTGAGACTGTGATCCCACCTCTTCTTCTAGTGCGATGCCACTTGGGTAAAGGGTGAGAAAGGAGGAGGGAGAGATGCTATAGAGCTAAGTGCCTAGGTGTTAGCTCTCTGCCTCAAGACATAAAGTAGCACTCTGGGATTCTGGGACTCCAACTCCCAAGTGCTTCTGACACAAAATGGACACCTCAGTCTCAGTATGCCACTCCATATTTAGAGGGAAAAAGGTCAGCCATCGTTGTCTTTTTTCACAGGGAAAAAAAAATCTAGCTTGACATACAAAGTCTCTACAGTGTATTTCCTTTCTTCTGTGTATCTTGCCAGTGGTTTTGGAATCATCCTCTTAAGTTATGGTGGTTACCAACTGACCCATCGCTAAGCACTGCTTTCCATTCTGGCACTGCTCATATGCAGTTTATGATGATAGCGATGCCAGATTTAACATTGAAATTGAAAGTAATTGTTAAAACCCAAGGTCTGTGATCCCTTGGACAAGTAAACAAAAAGCAGCTTCTCATTTCTAGCTGACGACCACAGATTTTGTCGGCTAAAATCATGACTCTCACAAGCAGCTTTCATAAGTGTAGCTGGCTAATGTAAGCTCCTTGGCTAATGCTAACCCCTTGAGTCAGCCGAGAAGTCCATTTTCAGCTGATGTTTTAATGTTTCCATCTGACACGATTTACAACAAGAACCCTGTGAAAGTATACATTTAACGTTGCCTAACAGCTGCGTACATGATATAACATTAATGCTAAAAGACTGAAGCTAAAGCTAGCTGACATCTCAGCAAACACTAATGGGATGGTGGAATACTGCAGGTATACCTATATGAGAGATGACAGAAATACACTCATCTTACAAGTCTGGCTAGAGGTGAAATTACTACAGCTAGTAAGCTAACGTTTGTTAGCTGGACATGCTTTTGACAGACTACAAAACAGATAGCATGGAGTCACGAAATGCAGTGTCACTGTTCTGAGAGTCTCATGCATGCCACTTCAGCATGCAGAGAAAGCAAAGCTTGACAGGTCTGTGGCACCTCCATTGTTACAGTTGCTAATCAATGACTGGCAGTTGCTGTTTTGAGGCGGGGCTTAGCGAAGGGTTAACTGCTTGTCTTATTTCAACTCTATCATGTTCCCCCACATCCGGTCTTACTCACCTACAGATTATAAAGTGTCTCTTGCCTCCCATAACTTTATTGCTTTCATGCAAATTTAGCATTGAGCGTGTTTTTCATTTACGCGGCTCCGCTAAGTTAGCTGCCACTAAGCTTAATGCATGATGAACCAGTACATTTTTCTGCTGGTGTTAAACCTGCGTACAGAGGAGCTCCCAGCTTTTCACCTGCACCATGTGTGTTGAAACTCTATCATACTAAAATGAAGCATGTGGTGGTACTGTAGGACTGATTAGCATTAAGGGCCTGTGTCTGGATTCAAGCTGGTCCCAGTGCTTCCACCTCTCAAGGGAATATTTAATTACAATCACCTGCTATTTGATTAAAATAGTCTGTGGTGTGTGATGAAGATGTGCAATTGAATACAATGAATTTCCCTAAAAATTTTAGCATTTTCCTGATTCCAGACTAATAATTGCTCCCTATCCTGTCCTCTAAACATCCTCTCGTGCCTGAGGAGGATTGGCCTACCCTGGTCCAAAACTCAAACTCACCTACAGTTTACTCACTGTCAGTACAGTTGGACCTCTGTGTAACAATATGAAATGCCAGACTCAGATCGTGATATTTTCCTATGATATAGAGGAATTCGTATAGTAAACAAGCTGCTATTGCTGCGGTGGCATCTCCCTACAGTTTGTGTGCATTTGAATGCAAGCTGTCATAAGAAGTGTACAATTTTATACTTTTACACAAACTTTTTATATTTTTGCAAAGGATGTCTAGGAAGTTCAGAGGAACCTGTGCAGTTCTCGGCTGCTCCAACAGTTGTGTCAAACTTCAACTTTGGAAAAAAAGCGGAATGCAAAATACACAAGCCTTTACTTCATGAAGAATAGCCATGTCTGAGACCATACACTCTCCACAGACTTTGTTCCCCGAAAGTCTTGAATGATACATACAGTATATTACACAGTATTTCATTACTTAAATATAGCGGAGGTGGCCCCTCTGTCTCCATTATCTATTTCTGGCTACAGTTGCAACCAACATCTAACCAGCATCTAACGTCTAACTAAAAGTTGAAGATTGTTAATATCAGCATCCAAAAAGGCACCTTCATCAGTAACTGAGGGCCACTGTCTAACTTCAATCAATCCAATTATCCATGCTGCTACTGTCAGCAGGCACAGCAGACACCATGTCTAGAAGTGGACCCCAGACCTGTGAAAGAGCCCATGAGAGAGATAATTTTCAGCCAAACCATAAGATAGAGAGAACCTTTGAGTTTTGCAAGTCTTGGGTTCCCTTTTAGACACAACACTGACACAGAGTGACAAACACTATGCCACTGAAGTAACAGTGGCACCTCTACATGGTGGAACACACAAAGTGGTCACGGGATTCGGCAGCCCCTGCCAACATACATACTCTCTACTCTTCTGTGGTCTTTGGATTTGTAAACAGAGGATGAGGTGAAAGGTACCACACCTTGTACATAAACTTTGACATTCAGATCACATTAGCCATGTTACACACCCTTGATTTACATCTCTTGTTGGCAAAATGGGACTGATATCAAAGCACTTTTGCTGACAGAAGACGAGCACACATCAGTGGTTTCTTGTTTGAGATGCTTGCTCAATAGCTTATCAATTCATCGCAACACTCTGTTGCAGCCACTCATCTTAATGCTGCATTCTTCCACCCCACAATCCTGGACTCCTTTCTCCCCCACAGCGAACGCTGTGGCTGGATCCATTAGCTCACTAGCACTAATGCTGCAGATTAATGGAGGATCAGAGTCACAGGGTAAGCGAGGGCCAGGCAACATACACACACCTTATCCCACTAGCACCCACTGAGCCAGTTAGGTCGGCCCTCGTGATAATCAACAGTCTTAGCTTCTCCTAACACACATACACACACACACACACACACACACACACACACACACACACACCTGTCTCTTATACACATCTAGATGTGTATAAGAGACAGCACACACACACACACACACACCCGACTTCATTGGTGCTGTAAATCTGGCCAGCAGGCCATGGAGGGCCAGCAGGGAGTTAATGGCTGCCTCATAAAACCCTGAGGAGGAAGGTCAGGACTGCAGCCGAGATGCCTGATGCCCTAAATGAGAAGCATGTGGGGGGGTGCAGGGGGGGTCAGGAGGACAGGGTGCAGTAGGGGTGAAGGTGCTCCCATGCATATCCAACACTTCCAGCAGGGGGAAGGGTGACACTTTGCATTCATGTCTTATGGGAATGAGCCATGGAACAACTTGACAGCAAGAAGCAACAACTGTGGTCATGTATCTGATCACTGACAACTTCATTGGAACTTTGTCGGTCCTTATCAAGTTTTTTAAACTTTAAAATTAAGCAATGACGTATCAGTGTTTTACAGAAAGCTGTACATCACAAAGTCAACCACAAACAAGTATTTGCTAAGTTTTGTTCAGACATAGTGGGCAGCTGTAGCTCAGTGAAGTGGGGTCTTCCATTAATCAGAAGATCAGTGATTCAATCCCTTGCTCCCTAAAGTCCACAAGTATTCCTGGGCAAGATACTGATAACCCGACATGCCAGATGGTTTGTTACACAGGACCATCTGGGAAGTTGTCCTTAGAAACTGTTTGGAAAAGGGCAGGCACTCCAATCAATCAGATCAAACTCTTGCTGAAGCCAGAAGAAAACATCTTTTCCATAGAGAAAAGCCTTCAGTGCCATTCTTTGTTCTTCTTTCAAAGAAGAAATACTTTCCAGTTCTGATGCTTCTTGCTATCGTCACACCTAAAACCACACCTCCAAGGATGCTCGGAACTCTCAACCACCTCTCACTGCCTTCGTCCAGCAAATGGCAAGTGAAACGGGGCGTCATGAAACGTTAGTCTCATGACGCCCCATATATGGAGAAGGGCTGTGTATCAGCAGGAATCTGGCAACACAATCCATATCACGATACAGGGGTTACAATTCAACATTCAACCTTGCGATATTATAATCAAGGTGATGTATTGCTATTTTTTAAATCTAATCTTAGAAAACACAGAGTTATGTTTTTATGAAATCAGAACAGTGACGACAGATAACAACACTGCTATCTAGTGGTTGGGGGTTTAACCAACACAAAATCAGCCACTGCAGCAAATCTTTGCTTGTATGACGATAGAGTGTTTTTGAGAATCCATAGTGTATCAATATTTTCTTACACCCCTGAAATGGAAGGAGATCGTACCCGTTGTCTTAATGATGGTCTTTGGCATCAGAGGTGAATGTCCTCCTTGATGTCCACTCCATTTTCTGATGATGAGGTGATGAGACGTAGTTGAAAACAGGTCAATTAAACAGTTTGGTGAGTCAAACTGTGTTTGGTCTGGATATAAGGTAATAACTCAGCTTTCAAGAAGGCCTCCGACTGGCACCATAAAGCTGTGTAACTTTACTGAGCTCCATGTGGCCCCAGGGACTCCCGTCTTATCAGCTGAAGGCCCTCGCTGCCTTAACACCAGCCTCTGTCATACACAGCTCTTCAGTTCAAAGACAACACTGCATGGGAGATCAAAGCATGGCCAATCTGGTATGCACACACACACACAAACACACACGCTCGCCACACTAACACACAGTGCACATGATAACGCGTCCATAATCTCAGCCGCACACTCACAAACACACATCCAAACACCGGCTCCGACCGCACATGCCCCTGGCATTGATCAAAGGGAGGAATGTGATAGATAGAGGGGAGATAAGGGAGAGAGAGAGACAGAGCGAGACAGGCAGAGAGAGAAGGAGAGAGAGGGAGAAGGTGGCTGTCTCACTTCAGTAATCAGGCTGCTGTGTGTGGCAATAACCGAAGATAAGACGGGGACACAGTTCCAGTTTACATACATCTAACAAAATTCCATGCAGCGCTGGAACGGTGACGATACATTCAAGCACACTAAACACAAGCACAAACTTATTGCATCTTGAGACCTTGAAGAATTTTTCAAAATGTGGCCAAATCATGACCATTTTTCCAAACAATTTGAAAGTAGGGCTGTGATTATACCTGCATCACCACAACACTACAGTCATGTGATGCCTATCGCTGGGATGAGCTCAGTTCCATCATCATGGCATATTTTATTTTGAAGGGTCAATCTCATGTTGATATGACCACATTAATCTATTAATACATCTCTGAATCAGCGATGTCACACACGAGTCAGGAACACAGCCTCTGACTGGTCGACAGACTCAACCCAAGGCATAAAAATATGAAAAAAAGGATAAATAACCACAGAAGACATGAAGATGCTGCAGTTCAAGGCTGAATTACATCTCACAGCCCTACTTGAAAGGCCTAGTAAAGGTTAGTTAGTTAGTTACTTTATCTTGATGATGTGATGGTTCCGTCAATTCCTTCAAACTTAATGACAGCACATATTTTTCACTGCCTTTAAAAACTACTCATGCTAGCTTTTTCTGATCTGAGGCCATAGCCATTTGTCATTGCACAAACTGCAAGAATTACAGGAAGTTTTGTTAGCTTCTGATAAATAAACTGCATTTCCTCTAGGTATTTCACAATAAAAGCTTGCCACTAGTTTGTCAGTGGAAACCTTCTGATGTGAAGCAGCAGCAGTGGGACAGGGTTGGGTTGCATTAGGAGTAACTTTGCACAGCTAATAAATTTCCAATACGTATGTATGAAAGCAATCAGTGAGGCCAATATTATACTTTCCCCACCTGTGTGGCTGTGACAGTCAGCATGACAGAGCTTTCATCATCTGTTAATGCCCACGAGGACCATTCTTGTGCAGTGCAAAATTTAAGACATATACACATACATGAGCATGACAGTATATGCAGACACCCAGTGAAGTATACACAAATCAAAGTTTCCCTTCACTGTTGACTAGAGCCTCTTTTCCATACACGTGAGCTGGCTTGGCTTGACTTGGTGCATCAGCCCAGCATGGCAAGGATTTGCATCTCCGTTACAACAGAGTTACCTGCCTGAAGGTGTCTTTTAACTGATAACACCCTTATCTTAAATCGAGTGGCTGTAAAATGATGGATTAACACATTTCATTACCTATAATTCTTTGCAATAAAAGTCCTATGTCATTGCTGTGGTCACACATGCATGAATTTGCATCTTCGCTTCGCGTGGAGTTAAACTTTGGTTTAACTTGGGCAAAATCGCAGTCTCAACCACTTGCAAAAACACGTGTGTCGATCGCCTCAGCAGGCGATAGTCACTCTCCTTCATTAGTGTATGTGTGACCAAACCCGATTTTGTTATTTAAAAGCTTTAAAAAGTTTTTCGTCAGCAGTAACTTAACATGAATACAGCTTAAAGTGAACATAAGACAGTAAAATAAAGCAAAAGAGACAAAGAGGAAAGAAACTAAACTTCAAACCCAAGAGATTCAGTTAGGAGGTACAAAAGTACTGAGCAGAGACACATTTAAAAACATATGTCTCTCTGCTCCCCTGCACAGACATGAGTTGAGTCTCGCAACACATGCTTATCTGAGGGGTTGTCACTGGTTGATTGCATTGGCGAGACATGACTGCAGCCCGCTTGTAGACAGGCCAGGCACACTTTGGCCCTACTCCATAGATGGTCCATTTTGGGCGTGACTCGGCACAACTCGGGGCATTATAACTAATGGAAATGCAATTCAGCATGGCCAAAAGTGACAATGGAGAAGCCCTAAAGCAGGGCCAGGCAGTTACCAGCGGTTGCTGCCACCACTTTTATTGTTTTCAACATAAACTGGAGGGCATGGCTTGCCCTGTCACCATGGCAACCACAGAATCTACAGCGAGGGAAATGATAAGGAGGCTGATTTGACTTGTATCTGAGTTTATCAATCAATTTATCAATAAAGAGAAACAGACAAGGGGCAAGATCAGCTTCACAGTCTTATTTGGCCTGAGACAATAAACGAAGGTTATGTTACTAGTTAGTAAAACTTTCTATATTAATTGTGTCATATAGCCATAAACCATTTCATCTATTTTAAGCTACATCCTGCTCTATTTAGCTGTGTGATGAGATTATACTAGGCAGATAGTAGACAGCAGCAGCCTGTAGTGTGCAGGCTGGTAGCAATGGAGGTACCTAAGAGGAGCAATAGCGGCATTGTGCCCTGCTGCCACCAATTCAAAATACAGCATGCAGATGTTGCCAGGTGGCAGCCAGTTGCTATCTAACAGCATCATTATCCCCTGCTGCGAGGCTGCAGTGGATGTGATCATGCCTGGTTATACCATGCCTCTTGAAAAAAGCCATTTGACTCTATCTGTTCTCCCACCTTTAAAGCTAAAGGCAACAGTATATATACAGTTGTATAATGAAGGGAAACCAACCTCAAGTGGTAAACCTAATGCAGCTTTGCACTACATTTGTTCACTGACACTACAGGTCACAGAGGTAACTGAACTTTGGGAAATCGTATCAGAAACAGTGGTGATAGAAACTCAAAATAACATCTGTGGTTAAGGTGAATAAGGCGACTGTGGGATGCTGTAGGCCCTGATTACACAGTGGTCTTGTGCATCAAGTAACAGTCAGAATGTTTATTTCTTTGTAGCCTTGGTTTTTCATTTCATAAAATGTGAGAACTGTGGCCATATGAAAAAAACAAAAATGTGACACTCAAATTATTATGGCACTTAAGTCAGAACCCTGACTTTATTCTCAGAATTTAGACTTTTATCTGACAATACTGACTTTATTGTCAGAAGTATGAAATTACAAATAACATTTGTGAATATCCTTGCTCTACGAATTGACGTTACTGGTGCATTAAGTGGGTTGATGGTTATTTTGTTTGTTTGAAGAGCCCATTTCTCTTCTGACTTCCTGCAGACAACTGACATATTGAGGCATTGAGAAAGTAGCTGTCTGAACTAAATTTTAGAACAGTGTGTGATAATCTTTTACAGGCCTGGTGCCTCCACCAGTCCCCAGAAAAATCACTTTTTAAATTGCCAATATATATATATATATATATATATATATATATAAATATCGAATGATTTGGAAATTAACGTAGTGCTTTTACCATTGTCTGGTGGGATGGCCCGAACACACACTTACAAATCAGAGCAGATGGCTAGATAGGTGAAGCAGATAACCTAAGCTGAGGTCATTGTACTGCTGTAATGTTGGTAAAGACTTGTTTCACTAATTCACACTAGCCTGTTTGATGACTAGCCTCTACTGGCTAGTCACTGGTCACTGCAGCAGTTGATGTTGAGCATTTATGGCCCTTTTCCATACACAGATCTGGCCTGGCTCGACTCAGTTTGACTCGCCCCATCAGCCCAGCATGGCATGGATTTTCATTTCCATTACAACAGTCCTACCCACTTGAGGGTGTGTCTTATAACTGAAGACGAGCACGAGGATCTCGAGTTGAGCGGCTGTAAAGCGGTGGATAAACCATTTATATACGTCTCTGGGATAAACACACTGTTACCTTAAAGGCCCTTTTTGTTTTGGTACTTAATTGCTTTTATTATGAAGCAGCACAGACTTTCTTTCTTTTTAGACTTTCTCCTTCTTGTTAACTTAACTGACACGACTCCGAATAGAGAAAGAGAATATGAAATCGTAAAATAATGCAGACACATGAAAGTACAAACAGTGACACAGGAGAGAAACTACAATTCAAAACATAAATAATTTGTTAGAAGCTACCAAGCACTGAGAGCTGAAAGAAACGTCTTTCTCTCTACTCTGAAAGGAGGGTCGCCATGGGTTGGGTAAGGCCAGTGAGACGTTGGTTCGGGCTTGCGTGCTTACTCCAGAGTAGGTCCATCTCAGGCGTGGCACAGACTGATAAAAGTGGTAATGGAAATGCAAATCAGCACTTCACGGTTTGACTCTGCGTGGCCAAAGCCGCCAGTAGAAAAGCTCCATTATAGGATATTTACCCTTGGTAACAGACATGCTGCTTGGTTCAGATGAAGAGGTACTTGTGCAAACACCATCAAACACGCAGCATTGCTGGAATTTAAAGCTCATGCTGTGTAGAAACGTGTTTCAGCATATTGTTGGTGTTTTATTTGTGACATTACAAATATCACTCTTGTCATTGGCTTCTCAATGAAAAGAAGCCACGCTTTGTACCGTGTCTTCCTCTTTACAATGACTCCTTTTTGTCCGTCATCATTGACGTCATTGTTTTGCAGTGCCAACTGTCGGGAAAATAAATCTGCATTGATAAAACAAATTGATCACCTTGGAGGCATACGCTTGGATCAGAGAATTTAGAATTGGTTTTCAGTTAGAATGGGTTCTCACAATGTCTATAAATAATGAGGTCAGTACACAGGATCAGCTGTGTTTGGTGTCTGTGTGTATAAATAATCGGATCGGTATCCTAGCATATGGGATGCTGATGGAAAGTAGCAGGATCTGATTTTAAGGTTAATAAATTACATGGTACTAGATCTGTCCATCGACTCACAATCTTGCCAATATGATACCAGTATTCAAGGCTGTATTGGAGGCATTGGTATGGTTATCACATCGGAAAACTCTAGTTGGCTTTAATATAAAACAATGGTATGGGTGCTTTCATCTGCTTGAGTTGCCTCCTGAGTGTGGTTGAGCCACTTGGCTAAAATATTATTGAGTCTAGCAGTCTTATCCTATGAATTAGCTGCATTTTCCTCCCTCTGTGCTTTATGATGACTTCTATAAGATTACCATCATCTTCCCAACTGTGTCCCTTGAAAATACAAGAACACACATTCACATTCTCACAGACACAGCACACTTAAGTGTCCTTATGCGTCCTCATTTTCTCCAACTCAGCTCACACAAACACAGCACTGCTCCTTCTATATTCCCCGTCCGTGGGAGCCTGAACTAATGTCCCATCTGCCCCGGCTCCTGGTACACAGACTGCTTTCATTCCTAACGAGGGCCTGATGAATTTTCTTAAAGGCGGTGATGGGCCAAATTGGAGCTGATATGTCCCATCCGGCAGGCTGGATGGGGCCATAGGACGGAGCCTTGTCCTACCGCCATGTGACAGCCAAACCAGGCCAAAGTGAAAGAACCTATTAGCACTAACTGGTCAGTTTACTGTGTATTAGGGTTGCTTATTCCATTACCAAGCACGTGTGTGTGTGTGTGTGTGTGTGTGTGTTCTTGTGTGTGCGGTTGGAACAAGCGGGGGGTGGGGGCTTGAGGATGATATAACCCCTGAGGAGACAACTTTTTTTCTCGATACTAAAATCTGTGAGAGACAGTTGTGGTTGTTGCCACTAAGAGACAATAGATGCACTGTTCTTTTAAAATGTGTGTGTGTCCCAGATAGGTTCCCAGAAATGTTACTATGTGTGA